>JAFJHL010000564.1:664274-816774 GCA_019425775.1 Rafetus swinhoei | reverse complement strand
CCAAAGCTTTTCACAGTCTCCACCAGGCAGGGAGTTCCACAGGTGAACGCAGCACAAGCACCCTCCCGCCTCCACGGGCCAGGATACAGACCGGTGCTTACAATACTGGAGGGAGGACCCTACTCCAGGGGCGGTCCTCCTTGCCAACATACAACACGGGGCAGGAGGGGAACCGAGTGGGCCCAAGCCACACAAATGTGGGGTCACCTGGGCTCAGGGGTGGAGGGCATGAGGTGTGCGGACAGTGGACGGCCTGCCTGACTGGCCCATCCTTTCTTCTCTTCCCTGCAGCGGGACCGAGCACCAGACCCTCCACTCCGGCAGCAGCGGCACCCCAGCTGGCCAACCCCGGAGGCGCAGGCTGCGACAGAGGACCAGCTTCGCGCCGCCATGTCATCGCCGTGGAGGCCAATCCAGGCCTCCATTGCCGAGCGGGTGCAGGGGACCTGCAGTGGCGGCAGGAGGGCTGGGGTGCTTTCCTGGCAGAGTGCCGAGGGATGCGCAACTCCATGGACATCCTTACGGCACACTTTGTGCACGCCATCCATTATGGCATGGCCGCACCACATGCCCCGCCATCCCTCCCGGAGCACAGCCCATGCCCCTCCTATCCCAGCTCCTGCCCCTGCTCCTGCCCCTGCTCCCTGCCCCTGCTCCTATCCCAGCTCCTGCTCCTGCTCCTGCCCTGCCCCTGCCCCAGCTCCTGCCCTGCTTGCAGCAGGCGCCCGGCAGGAGTCCCTGTCCCAGTAACTGCCCCTCCTGTCCCAGTTGAAGGTCTCCCCCTTGTAAATAAAAAGTTTTCTATTTTTCAGTTCATTCTTGTGTTGGTTATTGTGTTACTCTAGTAACTGTAAGAAATGATTTGAGATGCCAATTAGCCACTTAAATTTAACAGGGTTACAAACTGTGGACAACAAATTCTTTACTCTATCACCGGGGGGGCCCTTTGTAAGTGGTCATTGGTTTGTGGCGCATAAAGAAATACTGAGACTTTTCAGTAAAATGTAAACCACAAACTATATTTACATAGCTAACAAACAAGCAAGAACGGTTAAAAGATGCACACTACAGATTATTAAACATAGTCTAGGCGCAGGAGGACAATTAGGTAGTGTTGCTGGCCACCTCAATCCTTTGGTCCTTCCGGGCCTCGGAGAGGAACAGCCAGGAGATCCTCGAAGACGACTGGAATCAGATGCGCTGACTTGAGCCTTCCGCACGACCCCCGAATCCTCGTGGCTGTTCTTCGGGACAGGCGATGGTGGCCTAAACCTAGCCTAAACTAAAAGAAAACCCTAACTATGCCCGACGCACCCGACGAACAGTCACGATGACGGCCGATGTGCTTTGACCCGACGCTTTACAATTGGGGGAGGCAAGGGAGAGGGTGGGGAAGGGTAGGGGATGGGAGGAGTAGTCTGGGAGACCCAGGCGACCCTACTACGGGCTTGGGCAAACATGTCCACCAGGGCCTCTCTGATGCGCACCGCATCCTGGCGCGCCTGGCGGACGGCAGCTGTGTCGGGTTGTTCCCACGTCTGTGCCTCGGCTGCCATCCATGCAGGGAGGAAGGCCTCCCCACTGCGCTCCACAATGTTGTGGAGCACGCAGCACGTGGCCAGTACCTCCGTTGCATTCTGCTCACCCATCTCAAGACGGGTGAGCAAACAACGGAAGCGGGCTTTTAAACGGCCGAAGGCGAGCTCCACTGGGTTTCGGGCCCGGTTGAGGCGGTCGTTGAACTGGGCCCGGTTCTGGTCCGGCTGCCCCGTGTAAGGCCGCATTAGCCAGGGCATCAGTGGGGTAGGCCGCGTCCGACCACGCAGATGGGCATAGGCACATCCCGACAGTCAAGTCCTGCCGGGAAGTAGGTGCCCGCCTCCAACCTGCGAAACAGTCCAGAGTTGCGGAGGATGCGGGCGTCGTGTGCCCGGCGGACCAGCCCCGTAAATGTCCAGGAAGCGGCCCGGTGGTCCACGAGGGCCTGCAGAACAATGGAGCAGTACTTGCGGTTCATGAAATGGGCTGCTCGATGCTCCGGGGCCCGGATGGGGATGTGGGTGGCGTCCAGGGCTCCCCGCAGTTGGGGAACCCGAGGGCAGCGGCCGGCCATGGTATCATCCACGTCGCGCAGGCGGATGACTCGGAGCAGGACGTCGTTGATGGTGTGGACGACCTGCAGAAGGGTGCAGAGAAACACAAGGAACACATCACATATGGCAGGGGTGAGTGTGCGCTCCTTGGGCCTCCCTTGATTCCCTCTGTCCGCACACACGCACACACACACACACACACACACCAGGGCCCCCATGGCCCCCACCACCACCGGGCCTGTGCAAGGGAGGGATGGCCCAAACCCTGGGTGACCCAGCCTGGAGTCTTGGCTGTCCCTGGGACTGGAGTGCAGCACCTCCCCATCCCACTCCCCTGGGACTTACCTCCACGACGATCACTCCGACGGTTGATCTTCCCACCCGAACTGCTGTGCAGCGGTAGCTGTCCAGTGTGGCCAGCTTCCACAGCGCGATGGCGACCCTCTTCTTGATGGGGATGGGTGCCCGCGCAGCCGGGTGGTGGCTCTCTGCAGCGCGGGGTGAGCCAGGTGCACAGCTGCAGGAAGATCCGCTTTCTCATCCGGAAATTCCTGATCCATTGCTGGTCATCCCATAGTCCGAGGACCAGCCTCCCACCAGTCGGTGCTGCTCTCGAAACTCCAGACGGGCCTCACCACGGTGGGGTGCTGATGCCACAGGGTTGCCAGGGCCTCCTGGTGAGGGAGTCCAATGCGATCTCTGCCTCCTGGTCCATGAACAGCAGGCACCGGCCTGCAGCACGAGCTGCAGGCACTTGTACAGCTGCAACAGGGGCCCGAGCAGGCACATGGCCACCCACGGCTCCATGGCAGACAGAGCAGGGCAGAAAAACCAAAACTCAGGGAAAAGCAGTTGGGGCCAAAGGGTGGTGTCCCCAAAACTCAGAGGGCAACCGAACCTGCTAAGGGTGCCAGTCCCTGGCAGAGGTCCCAAGGCAGGGAGCAGGAGACCAACGGCTGTCCGGGAGACCCCTTTAAGCACGTGTCTGAATGGCGCTCTGGCCCCGCCCCCGGAAAGGTCTGGTGGCCTTTGCCCTCTTCAAAATGGCTCCGGGCTTCTGCTTTTCCGGAAAAGCGCACTGCCAATGTAGACGCACTTTTCCGGAAAAGCGCATCGTTATAACGGTAACTCCGGGCCAATGTAGACGCTCCTTTTCCCGGAAATACTTAAAACGGAAAACTGTTCCGTTTTAAGCATTTCCGGAAAAAGGTGCCAATGTAGACACAGCCGATGGGTTTATGAAGGGGATGGTTTGATGGGATAACATGATCTTGTTGACTAATTGACCATTCATTATCAGTGGTAAATAGGTCAATGGAGGGATGATAGGAGTTACTATAGAGAACTTTCTGGGTGTCTGGCTGGTGAGTCTTGCCCACATGCTCAGGGTTTAGCTGATCACCATATTTGGGGTCGGGAAGGAATTTTCCTCCAGGGTAGATTGGCAGAGGCCCTGGAGGTTTTTCGCCTTCCTCTGTAGCATGGGGCACAGATCACAGCTGGAGGATTCTCTGCATCTTGGGGTCTTCAAACTATTTGAGGGCTTCAATATCTGAGATATAGGTGAGAGGATTATTCTAGCAGGGGGTGGGTGAGATTCTGTGGCCTGCATTGTGCAGGGGGTCAGACTAGATGATCATAATGGTCCCTTCTGACCTTAAAGTCTAGGGCTGTGTCTACATTGGCACTTTCTGGAAAAGGGATGCTAATGAGACACTTGAATGCAAATCCGTGGGATTTAAATATCCCCGTGGCATTTGCATGAACATAACTGCCGCTTTTTCGGCTCAGGTTTTGCCAGAGAAAAGCGCCAGTCTAGACGCGATCTTGCAGAAAATAAACCCTTTTCCGGAAGATCCCTTACTCCTACTTGAAAGTAGGAATAAGAGATCTTCGGAAAAGGGTTTATTGAAGGGTTTATTTTCCGCAAGATCGCGTCTAGACTGGCGCTTTTCTCTGGCAAAGCAGAGCTGAAAAGCGACAACGCATGCAAATGCCGGCTGGGATATTTAAATCCCCACGGATTACAGTCTGAAGTGTCTCATTAGCATCCTTTCGGAAAGGTGCAATGTAGACAGCCTATGAGTCCATGAGTGAGAATGGAGAGAGAGAGAATGGAGAGAGAGTGGAGAGAGAGAGAGAATAGAGAGAGAGATGGAGAAGGAGAAAAATGGAGAGAGAGAGAGTGGAGAGAGAGAGAGTATGGAGAGAGATAGAGATAAAGAATGCAGAGAGAAAAAGAGAGAGAGATGGAGAGAGTGGAGAGAGAGAGAGTGGAGAAAGAGATAGATTGGAGAGAGAGAATGGAGAGAGAGACACAATGGACAGAGTGAGAGAGAATGGAGAGAGAGAGAGGAGAGAGAGAATGGAGAGAGAGAGAAATGGAGAGAGAGAGAGAATGGAGGGGAGAGAGAGAATGGAGATAGAGAGAGTCTGGAGAGAGAGATGGAGAGAGATGGAGAGAGAGACAGAATGGACAGAGAGAGAGAGAGAATGGAGGGGAGAGAGAAGGGAGAGAGAGAAAATGGAGAGAGAGAGAATGGAGAGAGATAGAGAGATAAAGAATGCAGAGAGAGAGAGAGAGAGAGAGAGAGAGAATGGAGAGAGAGAGAGAGAGAGAGTGGAGAAAGAGATAGATTGGAGAGAGAGAGAGAATGGAGAGAGACACAATGGACAGAGTGAGAGAGAGAGAATGGAGAGAGAGAGAGAGAGAGAGAATGGAGGAGAGAGAGAATGGAGATAGAGAGAGTCTGGAGAGAGAGATGGAGAGAGACAGAATGGACAGAGAGAGAGAGAATGGAGGGAGAGAGAGAGGGGAGGGAGAGAAAATGGAGAGAGAGAGAATGGAGAGAGAGAGAGGAGAATGGAGAGAGAGAGAGAGAGAGAGGGAGAATGAAGGGAGAATCGAGTGAGAGAGAGAGAGCGAATGGAGAGAGAGAGAGAGACGGAGTAAGAGAGAGAGAATGGAGAGCAAGAGAGAGTATGGAGAGAGAGTATAGAGCGACAGATCAGCGAGAAAGAAAGAGTGTGTGTATGCAGAGAGAGAGAGAGAAAGAGAGTAAGACATAATACACACACACTCTCTCTCTCTCCATTTCTCTCTCCATACCCTCTCTATTCTCTCTCTCTCTCTCCATACACACACACTCTTTCTCTCTTTTTCGCTCTCTCTCTCTCTCTCTCCATACTCTCTCCTCTCTATATATACTCTCTCTCCATTCTCTCTCTCCATACTCTGTCTCTCTCTCTCTCTCTCTCCATTCTCTGTCTCTCCATACTATCTCTCTCTCTCTCCATCTCTGTCTCTCCATTCTCTATCTCCATTCTCTCTCTCTCTCTCTCCAGAGAGAATGTGTGTATGGAGAGAGAGAGAGAGAGAGAGAATGGAGACCGAGAGAGAATGGAAAGAGAGAGAGCGACTAGAAAGAGAGAGAGAGAAAGGAGAGAGAGGAGAGAGAGGGAGAATGGAGAGAGAGATTGGAGAGAATGGCAGAGAGAGAATGGAGAGAGAGAGAGAGAGAGAGAAAATGGAAAGAGAGAATGGAGAGAGAGAGAGATTGGAGAGAGAGAGAGAGAGAGAGAATGGAGAGAGAGAGAGAGAGAGAAAATGGAAAGAGAGAGAATGGAGAGAGAGAGAGATTGGAGAGAGAGAGAGAGAGAGAATGGAGAGAGAGATAGAGAGAGAGAAAATGGAGAGAGCGAGTGAGAGAATGGAGAGAGAGAATGGAGAGGAGAGAGAATGCAGAGAGAATGCAGAGAGGAGAGAGTGGAGAGAGAGAGACAGAGTAAGTGAAAGAGAATGGAGAGTAAGAGAGAGAGAGAAAGACAGAATACACACTCCCTCTCTCTCTCTCTCTCTCTCTCTCCATACACACACACTCTGGCTGTGTCTACACTGGCACCCTTTTTCGGGAAAGGGATGCTAATGAGACACAGCGCAATTGCAAATCTGCGAGGGATTTAAATATCCCCAGCGGTATTTACATTTACATAACTGTCGCTTTTTCCGGGGCTTTGCGGAAAAAGCGCCAGTCTAGGCGAGGATCTTGCGGAAAATAAACCCTTTCGCAGATCTCTTATGCCTACTTGCAAGTAGGAATAGGCGATCTTGCGGAAAGGGTTTATTTTCCGCAAGATCCGTCTAGACTGGCGCTTTTTCCGGCAAAGCCCGAGCCGGAAAATATTCGAGCAATTCTGGCAGTGCTCTGTAGAATCCGAAAAAAGTATAATAACTCTGATAGTTCCTGAAACTTCTTGTTTCTGTTGCACTGTTGTGTTTCCACACTGCAGAGGAATGTTTTAAATATATAACATTGTCCATTATGGAGAATGGAGCAAATAATTAAGGAATTCATCTGCAAACACCTGGAAGATGATAGGGTGACAGGTAACAGCCAGCATGGATTTGTAAAGAACAAATCATGTCAAACCAATCTGATAGCTTTCTTTGATAGGATAACGAGTCTTATGGATAAGGGAGAAGCAGTGGACGTGGTATACCTAGACTTTAGTAAGGCATTTGATACTGTCTCGCATGCCCTTCTTATCAATAAACTAGGCAAATACAACTTAGATGGCGCTACTATAAGGTTGGTGCATAACTGGCTGGATAACCATTCTAAGAGAAAAACAACAAATGGTCTGGTAGCACTTTATAGACTAACAAAACATGTAGATGGTATTGTAGTGGGGCACTCTATTTGAAACCCTAGGGGTGGGTGGGTGTCAGCCCGCCCACTTCTAAAAGCCCCTCCCCCAGCCTTGCAGGAGGGACAACTGGGCCTAGGGATCAACTAATTCCGGGGGACAAATATTGAAAAACACGGTCAGGGGGTGCAGGTCACAGGTTTAAAACGAGGGAACCAGACGGGAACACCGAGCAAAGAACCCCGGAAAGGGCCCACTGCTCCTCAAAGCTGTCGATGGAGTCAGTGGACGCCGCCCAGAGGAACTCTGCCCGGATACGTGATACAAGGGAGGAACAGAAGTAGGCCCCACAGTTGCAGAGAACCCCCTCGTCCAACATCCTCCTCCTGGAATTATAGACAGCAGCTTTCGCCAGGGCCAGGAGGAGGTTCACGAGGAGGTCTCGCGACTTTCTGGGGCCACGGATGGGATGTGCATAAATGAAAGGTGAGGGAAAAGTGCAGCCAGAACCTCAATAAGAGGTTCTGGAGGAGCAGAATAGGGGCTGCAACCTGGCGCACTCTAGGTATCGTCGCCAGGTTTTCCCTCACACCGCAAAGGGACAGGCTTCTGGGATGGGGTGAACCACGCCAGGTACACGCCCGTGCTCACGGCTCCGTGAAGGAGCCGCCAACTGATATCCCCAATGGGCACGTGGATTAGAGGTGGAATACACGCTGGCCCATTGGGGTTCCCCACCCTCACAGGTCTTAGATAGTCCCGCCACTTATGTCGGGCGGGACATGAGGTGGGGAAATGCAAGTATGGAGCACGGCGTGTACAGATGTTCCCTAGGCGCGGTTCGGAAACAGACCGGCTGCAATTCTGCAGCCGGCTGGGAATCAGGATGGGGAGGCCGGGGCCAGCGGAACAGGAGCCCTGCAGGAAGCTCCGACCTTGGTGGTTTCTGCCAGGATCAGCCTCCGGCGCACGCAAAGGAGACTCCGCCACCTGCACGCACAAGGCTGGATTGTGGAGCAGGGGCTCCGTGAGGAGGTCTGCTCCCTCGGTGGCTACAACAGACCCTGGTCGCTGAGAACAGCTTCCAGGTCTGGAGGAGTTCCTGGTAGAATTCCGGCAGCTCCGAGAGGTCTCGTGGAAGACCCCTCGGGTAGATAAAAAGGAGCTGCCGATTGTATCGGAGCCCTCAGAAAAGGCAGAGGAAGGTGCATGCCAAAAGGCTCCATGCCGGACTACCTGCACTATAGAGGAGTCTCTGCAGGGCCTGGAGGCGGAAGGTCCGGACCTGGCTGCGCCCGCAGACCAGGCCCTGGCCCCCTCCTCCAGGGAGAGACAAGGCCCCTGCAGAGACCCAGTGCAGTCCTGGCCAAAAGAACTCCAAAGCTGTCCTCTGGAGCTTGGCCAGGACCTCCGGGGCTGGGCTCACGGTGTTGAGCTGGTGTCAGAGCTTGGACAGGACGAGCTGATTTAGCACCAGCACACTCCCACAAAGGGAGAGGCACTGGAGCAGTCCTGTCCATCTCTGCAGCCACTCACCTACCCTGCCCTCCAAACCTTGCAGTTTTCCAGCAGAGAAGGATGCGTGGCGGATAGAAAAACACCAAGATAGAGCAGCGAACCCACGCTCCACCTGATGGCCTGCCTGCCACCTGTCCCTGACCACCAGGCCAGAGCTCTTGACCCAATTGACCCAGGGGAATGAGGCCGCCGAGTAGACTGCTTGGCAGGCCTCCATCCACGCCAGGTCACCTGGGTCCTGGACCACAAGGAGCACATCATCGGCATACGCCTACAGGACCAGCCGCAGCTCCAGCTGTCGGAGCACCAACCCCGTCAACCTCCTGCGGAGGAGACAGAGGAAGGCTCGATCGCCAGGCGTACAGCTGGCCCAACAGCGGACACCCTGACGTACTCCCGCCCGAAGCTGACGGCTCGGTCAGGGTCGTTGAGCCTGACCAAACACTCCGCAGCGTACAGCACCGGAGAAAACCCACAAAACGGGGCCCGAAGCCGAAGGCCTGCAGAGTGCACAGGAGATACGCGTGGTCCACCCTGTTGAACGCCTTCTCCGGGTCCAGGGACAGGAGGGCGAATGGCAGACCTTCCCTACACCCCAGCTCCAAGAGATCCCGGGCCAAGTATAGATTATCGAAGATGCTATGGCCCGGGACAATGTAGGTCTGGTCAGGGTGAATCACGTCCACCACCATGGAACGCAGTTGCAGCAAGATGGCTTTTGCTATGACCTTATAGTCCGTGCTGAGGAGCGAGACGGGACACCAGTTCCGAGAAGGTCGCGGAGGTCCCCCTCTTGAAGCAAGGCGAGCATGGCTCGCCTGCACAACAAAGGGAGGAACCCGCTCTCCAAGGACTCGGCCCAGACGCTGACAAGGTCTGGGCCAAGGACATCCCAGAACACGCGGTAGAACTCCATGGTCAGCCCGTCCATGCCTGGGGTTTTATTGGTGGGAATGAGACGGAGGGCTTCCGAGAACTCAGCCAGAGTGAGATGCAGCTCCAGCCAGTCTCGGTCACCCGCACTGACCGTCGGGAGCTTGGTCCAGAGCACCCTGCAGGCGTCAGCTTCAGGGAGAACAAACTGGTGTAGAAGGCCCGGGCCCTTCCACACATCTCCTCTGGATTCGTGATGGGGGTGCCGTCCTCTGCCTTTTAGCCCCCCTCTTTTTCTCCAGGGCATAGAAGAAGCGGGAGCCACGATCCATCTCCCAAAGGAGACGGATGCGGGATCAAACAAAGGCACCCCAGGCCCCGCAGAGGGGCGGATCCTTGGGGTCGGATACCAGGTTCCTCTCAAGCTCCAAAACCTCCCGCTCCAACTGCTCTATCACCGCATCCCTCCGCCGGCTGGCGCCCGGGAAGTAGTCG
This sequence comes from Rafetus swinhoei, assembly GCA_019425775.1. Taxonomy (NCBI): domain Eukaryota; kingdom Metazoa; phylum Chordata; order Testudines; family Trionychidae; genus Rafetus; species Rafetus swinhoei. Next base: position 807,148 of record JAFJHL010000564.1, on the reverse strand, counting down.
CGGCAGAAGAGCGAGCGCGCACCTTCCCCGTCCCACCATCGCGCGCCCAGGGAAAGGCGAGCCGCTGTCCCCGCCAGGCCAGCCAGAACTCCCGGAAGGAGGCCACGAAGCCCATGTCCCCCAGCAGGCTATTGTTGAAGTGCCAGTAGGCCGGCCCCAGCCGCTCCAAACTCAGACAGGCTTTCATGGCCACCAAATGGTGGTCCGTGAACGGGGCTGGCCAGACACCGGAGGAGTGGGCTCCTGCCAGATGGAAACACGATAAATAGATGCGGTCCAACTGGAAGTGGCTCGACCGATCATCCCCCAACCGGACATAGGTGAAGGTGGTGCTGTCGTCCGGGTGGTGGTCTCGCCAGGCGTCCACCAGGAGTGATGGTCCACGATCTCCTGAGGGCGCCGGCTGCAGCCTGGCAGTTCGAGTCCTACGGTCCTGGTCACGAGGTGGTGTTGAAAATCCGCCCAGGACCAAGGTATTCGCCAGGATCCAGAGTGCCAAGGAAGGTGGCCGCCTGCTGAAAAGGTGACCTGGTCGGGCCTGCGTTCGGGCATAGGCGTTGACCAAGTTCAACGTCAGCCCCTCCACATGGGCCGGACGTGCAACAAGCGGCCGGGACATCCTCGGTCCCCAGCACCTCGGGCCGTAGGGCAGGGAGAACAGGGTGCCACCCTGGCCGAGCGGGTGCTGAGGTGGCTAAAATACACCCTGTCCCCCCACTCCAGCTGCCAGCGAGCCTTGACGGCTGGAGTCTTGTGGGTCTCCTGTAGGAAAACCACCGAGTACCCTCCCTTCCAAAGGAAGGAGAGCACCTGGCTCCTGTGGAGACCCGCCCTGCAGCCCCAGGCATTTAAGGTGGCAAAGATGGTAAATTTCATGATGAGGGGCTGGGGTGGATCCTCGCCTGCAGGGTAATCATCGGCCTCCCTCAGGCCCAGCAACAGACCACTCCCAGACCCGAAGGCGAGGAGAGCATCACGGAATTTGCGGGTCTGACGGCAGGCCGTGATGTCCTGCCTCTTGGTCCTTTTCCCCTTCTGCAAGAGGGCCCTCGTGGCCCCAAGGATGGAGTGGAAGTCCCCCCAGCGCTGAAGGGCCAGCTCCACCTTTCCCTTAGCCGAATGGGTGTCCGCGAGGAATTGGCGGAGCTCGGCCCCCAGCGCCAAGGGGGTACCAGGCTTTTCCTCCGTCTGGGCCCCGAATGGACCTCGCGGGCCACGGAGACGGGAAGACAGGGATCCGATCCCCGGCACAGAGCCAGGAGCGACGGCGCTGCGCTGCCCGTCCCCAACCCTGACGAGGAAGGGGGTGGTGGAGGGGAACAAGGCAGCCCCTATGGGACTGGGGACTGGGGATATGAATACCACCCCCTGAGGGCTGCCTGCAGATAAGCGGGACCGAGGCAGCCCCCGGGGTGGAAATAACAATGGGATGTGGGGGCAATGGAGGGAGTAGGCATCGCAGTGGTGTCAGGAGGAGTAGGATGGGGGGCGGTTACGGGAGAATGGATATCGTGGTAGGGACAGGAGGAGGGTGGGCTCAGGGCTGGATGATGGGTTCGGGAGCGGAGGGTGGGATAGCGGTAATGATAGGAGAAGGGTCAGAACAGGAGAGGACTCAGGCCTGGAAATGGGTTCATAAAGGTGGGATCAGGACCAAGGGTGTGAGCGGGTGAGGGGATGATCAGGGCGGGAGGACCAGAACTTTGGGTAGGGTCATGGGGAAGGTCCCCTGGGTCTATGCCACCGGGCTGTGGTGCCTCCCGAACGGGAAGCAGGGGCAGGAGTGTTGAGGGGGCCTGTGCCGAAGCCGGGCTCAGACGGTTGGGCAGAGCATTCGTCTGCAGCCTCAGCATCAGCTAGAGGGGTGTTCTCTGCTGGGCCCCCAACAGGGAGGGAAGATGACTGCCCCACCTCAGTTGCGGGAGAGGGGGTGCCCTCAAGCCCGGGACCCGGCCGCTCGGCACCAGCCATCACCCCGGAGGGCTTTGCGGCTTCACTGTCAGCACCCAAGTCAGCCGGGCCGATGGGCAGCACCAGGGGCACCCCTAGAGTGAGGACAGGGTCGGCCACCTGGGACATAGGGTTGGGGGGAGGAGAGGGCAGCACAACAGGGTCGCCGCCTGGACTGAGACCCGCTGGCAGAGGGTCATCCTCCCCCTGGGTGAGCGGGGTCAGACCCAGGGCCTCGATCTCCTCAAAGATGGAGCTGAGCTCCATCCCCACAGCCCCAGAGCCTTCCTCACCGTCCGCCAAGGCAACAATTACCTTGGTGGTGGCGAAGTGGGGCACGGATGGTACCGGGGCCGGGAGAGCTCCACCCGAGGCTTCCTCGGGGATGGGCTCCGCAGGGGGGATGACGCCGTCCCCCCTCGCTGCCACAGCTTCCTCGGCCGGTGCCTCCTGCTGGCACTTGTTGGGGACATTCTCGGCAGCGCTGGCCCCCTCGGTATTTTTTGGAGGGGGGGCCTTCCCACCCTCCTCGTTGGAACGGGGAGATTGAGCCTGCGGACCGCGGGCTCTGCGCTTCCCCCGAACGAGCATCCAGCCCTCCGAGGTGGAGGTGGAGGGCTGGTCAGCAGGGGCAAGGCCAGGGTGCAGATGTTTTCGAGGGGGCAGGAAGGCAAGGGAGGAGAGGGGGTAGGGAAACCTCCCCTGGGAGCCCTCTCCCTCACCCGGCAGCGACCACGCCACCCTCTCCTCCTTGGGCCCCACAGAGACAGATTGAATAGAGGCGGGGCCCACCTGCTCACCCAGACACGCCGGAGGGGGTGCCTCCGGCTCCTGAATAGAGCCGTCGGTTGGAAGAGGGGCAGCCGCGGAGGCCGGACTACCAGGGGGGCTGGCGGTGTTAGGGCTGGCGCCTCCCCCGACCAGGCCAGAGGGCAGTCCCTCCAGACGTGCCCCTTTGCCCGGCAGAGGAAGCACCGGGTCTCCCCCATTGAGTAATGGACTCGGTAGAGGGCCCCCTGGTAGGGCACTATGAAGGACCCCTCTAGCACCACCCTGCCACGTGCCACCGGCAGCATTTGCAGTTGTACCTGCCGGCAGAAGGACAAGACGTGGCGGAGGGTGGGGTCCTTACAGCCCAACAGGAGAGGGCTGATAGTTGACATTGGCCTCCCCAGGGTGGAGAGGGCAGGCAGTAGGGCAGCATTGGGGAGGAAGGGCAGGACAGAGGTGAGGACCACCCATACGCCCAGGTCCTCCAGTGGTTCTAGGGGCACATGCACGCTGCCCCCAACCAGGCCCCTCTCTACCGCCGCCTGGGTGGAGGCCTCCAAGGCATGGAAGAACACTACCTTGCCGTACATCTTGGAGGCTGCCACCACGGCCGAGGACCCCACCACCCTCGCCAACACCTGCAGGTAAGTTTCCACGTGGGGCGAGGAGGCAACCAGGAGGCAGCGGCCATTGTGCCTCCTGGTCAGGGTGGGGAAGAGGCCCCAGCCACCCGGGATTGAGCTGTAGGCGGCGTTCAGGGCGGATGATGCGGTGGCACACAGGTGGGGTGGGGCAGGCGGCGGCCACCTGGGTGTCCGCTCTGGGGGCTGGGGCGGATCGCCCCCAGAGCCGGTGGGGGGAACAACAGCGGAAGGAGGGGGTGCGGAAGACAATGGGGTCACAGTGGGCGGGGCGTCCTAGGCCGTGGGAGGTTTGGCCTTCCAGGCCGGGCCTTTGCCCTTTTCCTTCCCCTGGCCCTTCTTGCCGGCCGAGGTGGAAGGCTCTCCCTTGTCGAGGGGGGGCATCAGCCGTGGCATGTGCGGAACCCGGGTCAGGGGTCGGGAGGTCAGCCGCAGTGATCTGCGGGGTTGGTGGCATTGGGGAACCTTGGGGTCTGCGGGGACAGGAGAGGGTGGGAACCTCCTCCATCATAGTGGGGGTTGGAGGAGGTGGAGATTGTGGGAAGGGGTAGGGGATCTGCTTCTCCTCCCCGCTAATCAGATGGCAGGGGAGGGTGGGAACCAGTGGGGAACTGAGGAGGGTGAGCCAACCACTCCTCCCAGCTAAGAGAGAAGCAGGGGAGGAGGGTGCTCAACTGGGGGTGGGTCAGAGGAAGGTGCCAGCCACTCCTCCCTGCTAGATTGGAGCCTGGGGAGGAGGGCACTGAACTTGTGGGGAGGGGAACCAAGGGAAGGAGCGGCAGCCTCTCCTCCCTGCCAGCTGAAGGCGGAGGAGGGGGCACAAAGTGAGGGGCGGGGGAGGGAGGGTAAGGGTGGGGGGCTAGAGGAAGGGGAAGCAACCACTCCCTCCCGCTGAGTTGTTGGCAGGAAGGAAGGGCGCTTGTGGGGAAACTGAGGAAGGGGAACTAGCAGCCACTCCTCCCCGTAAAGATGCGGCAGAGGAGGGGGGCACTAGAGGGAGGGGTAGGGACACGAGGATGTGGGATTCGCCATTGGGAAGGGAAAAGCAGACACTCCCTCCCGCTGGACTGTTTGCAGGGAAGGAGGGCGCTAGCGGGGGCTGGACGCAAGTGGGGAACCAAGGGAGTCTGGCGCCAGCAACCACTCCTCCCTGAAAGGCTGTAAGCAGAGGAGGAGGGCGCTGGCAGGATGGGCAGGGGGCCAAATAACGGGTGCAGGGCGGGGGCCAGCTCCTCTGGCTGCACTGGGGTACAAAGGGGACTATGAGGCCATCGGGGTGCAATGTGCAGGGGCTAACTAAAGGGAAGGGAGGGGAGGGTACAAGCGCTCAGGGCGGGGGCCAGGTGCTCCGGGTAGAGGCAGAGGGCTACTGGGAGGCTGGGGGAAGGGACAGGAGCTGCAGACAGGGGAGTTTGAGAGGGAGAGCAAGAGATCCCGCCACTGAACAGGCTACCTGGTGGGAGTGAGAGTACTCGCTTTTGGTGTGAGTGAGTTTGCTCGACTGTTTGAATTTTGATTCTGATTTCAGGTGACTGCAGTTTCAGTTTCAGCTGCTGTGGCAGTAGGGACTGAGTGCCTGACCTTTGTTCCCTTGATTGCTCCCTTGATTGCCTCTGATCAGCCTTCCCCTGTGTGACTCACGAGGGGCAGGCCTGACCTAGGCGAGCAGGCTTTAAAAGCCAGAGGCAGAGCGACCAGGGGAGTGAAGCGGACAGGAGCTGCAGACAGGGGAGTTTCAGAGGGAGTTTGGCAGAGGGAGGCCTACGATGGTCAGGAAGACCCGCAACACCTGTGCCAGCACTGCTTCTGTCTCCTCCACCGGCGCCTGTAGCCAGAGCGCCTGAGCATGGATGCCTCTACCCAGATCCTGGTGTGGTTTTCCAGGGACTGTGGCTTGCAATTCCCACTGTTGGGATTTTGTGGTTCCCTGTAACGGGGCACCAGGCTCCGATGCAGCGGAGGCCTCGGCCCCCCGCACTCTCCGGCCTCCCGTGGGTTCGGGGGGGCGGAGACAGAAGCGGGGAAGCTCACCTGCACGGCAGGGGAATCCCCTGTCATCCCTGAGCAGGAGCGCGCGCGCCGGGCGAGCTGGGAGCACCGGCTACGCCGGGACGTCTGCTGACGTCATCAGCCCGCGCCCCGGGGGCAAGGGGGCGGGGCTAAAGCTAGAGGCAGATTCAAAAGGCTTGGAGGCCGGTGAGGAAGGGGAGGAGAAATGGAGGAACGGAGGAGCGAGGAGCGACGAGGAGCGAGGAGGACCCCGGCAAAGGGGTCAACGAGACCCCAGAAGGGATCGGCCAGAGACGGGGAGAAGCCCGGCTCAGGAAGGGAGCGACCGGGCAGGTAGACGGGCCCCCACGCCAGAACTTGGACAGAGGTAGCCCCCGGATAGGGTCCGACCCCACCGAGGGGAGAACCGACAGACTGGTCAAGCCACCGAGGAGCGTGGAGTGACCCTTGGGGGAACCAGGCACTCGAGACTAGGAACAAGGGAGCACTGGGGGGAATTAAGGGGCGATTTGGGGGGGAGGCAACCCCGATGATGATTGGGCTGTAGCCTGAGGGGGAGCCTGAACCCTGACATTCCCAAACAAATGAGTTAGATGCTGGGCAGAATCAAGGGTCTTCGATAATTCAATTCAATTCAACAAGACTTTATTCGGTGTGCACAAAGGGAGAGCCCCTGGTACTAAAATCAGCCAGAGCCCCTCGAGCAAGGAGCCCCTCCGCTTGCTGTTTTATAGCACATGGCAGTTACATAACAGGTTACATAAGTTATATAACACAAACCTCTAAACCAATCAGATTCAACCTTTCCATATATGGCTTTGTTTGTCACATGCTTGTACTTCTCCACTCCACATGTTGAGCTCACTCCCCTCCCCTTGGCCTTTTCTAGACTGTTTCTTTATGCATACCTACTTTCCAAACCACATTTTCTTTAAAATGAACACATGCATACCCTTCAGCTCCCCCATTTGGTTTTGGGGCTAAGAACAATTCTTAGACCCCACTAACACCACTTCCTTGTATTTATTAGGAGCTATAATTGACCTTATCAACACTTAATTAACTGAAATTTTGGTAACAGATGTAAATAATACATTCAACCTTTAATACATAATGATATCTACAATAAAAGTAATAATAAGTCCCCATACCCCTTGCAAGAACACAACCCAAATCCATCCCCAGGGAATCTCTGTTCCCACAATAGCAAACCCTTCTATCCACTGAATCACTGTAATTGCCTTACCACTTCTTTCATAATATCTTCCACAATAGGAAGAATGAGATGTTCAAGCCAGGCTTACCTGCCAAAGCTAATCACCCAAATCCACACCAGGCAGTGGAGTCCTTCCTCACTGTTATATCATCCATTAAATTAAACATTACATGCACCACTAAGTCAGGTCCCAACATTTGAGATAGGGCTTGTCCTGACTCCATGTTTCTTATACGCAAAACCCACCCTCCCACGATGGAACATTGGTCCCATGGGAAAGCTATATAGTTATCTCCGGCCGTTATTACATACTCAGAATTCTTGATGCTACATAGGTGTCTGTGACATGAGAATGGGAGTGAATGGAAGGGCTGAGCCTCCAATTCAGGAGACCAACCCACAGGAATTAACACCCCTCCAAGGATGGAATGACCAGCCCAACATGCCCGTTATCAATAGGGACCACTCCCTGCCATCATCCAAGGTGAAGACATTCAGTCTTTGAGAACTGCGGCTCTCACCCAACAGGGCACCTGTGACACAAGCAAGTCTCCTATCAGGGCTGCACTTTCATGTGGAACACCATGCCAGTATGATAACACAATTCTAGACCAATGCTTGCTCATACATTTTAGTAGTTTTTAATAGATGGCTGAGTACAACAGTGAGGACCTAACCAACTGTGTTGCTGAGTTAAGGTGATATCTAACTTGCTTAGACATGAGCCCTACTCTCACCACAATAAACTGTCATCCCTGCTACTAACAAATTTTCAACCCAGTCCCTATTATGAGATTTGATAGCTTGAGTAATGGCATTTACAACTGATCCAGTGGCTCCTCCCCAGGCGATTACATCAATAAAACACTGAAAGCCACGGCAGCATTATTAAGATGAGACCTCTAAAAGAACTTTCAAGTCTCAGAAACCACTCAAAACAATTAGTAGATTGCAAAAAATTCCTACATCAATTTTAAACTGGGAATATCAAATGAAAACACTTAACAATATTGAGAACGGCTCTCCAGGAGTCCATAGGGTAAACAGGGATTATTGTGCCCTATGTTGAGTCTCACCCTTGTATACTTTTACTCGTGACAGCAGGAGTCCATAGGGTAAACAGGGATTATTGTGCCCTATGTTGAGTCTCACCCTTGTATACTTTTACTCGTGACAGGTGCACCCAAACTGGAATTCCAGTGACCCGGGCTGCTGAAGGAGTTACCAAGAGAACCGTGTGAGGTCCAGTCCAGGCTGATTCAAAGGTTCGTTTTCTATAGGCTTTCACCAGTACCTGATCACCGGGCTGCACCTCACATGTGTCCTCTTTGCTGGCCTTTGGGTCTGGTTCAGTTTAGGGGTCCTGTGAGACACACTGAGATAACAATTTGCAATATTCAGCAAGCTGGTCACCCATGACATACAATTCCCCCCCTCCAATGCACAGATTTCCTGGCGTCCTCATCGCCCGCCCTGTCAGCATTTCAAAAGGAGATAAGGAATGTGGATTAGTAGGACTGGCTCTCATAGGGTATGTCTACACTACAGCAGTATTTCGAATTAACTTAATTCAAAACAGTTAATTTGAATTAAGCTAATTTGAAATAACGCATCTATACACAAAAACTATTTCGAAATAGCGCGTCCACACTGAGTGGACCCTGAACTGAAGTTAAGGCTGGCCGGAACCAGCGCCGGCAGGGCATCAGGTTGGGACTTAGTGTGTGGGGCTGCTGCCTGAGGCTAACTGAGCGCCATGCTTAAAGGGACCCTACCCCCACCCCAGACAGACAGTTCTCAGGGTTCCCCTCTTGCTTGTCTACCTCGATGAGGGACAGCAAAGCAGTCCTGTCTTGGAGTGCCCTGAGTGCCCGCACTTGGGACACCACAGCACTAAGCCACATGGAGCCAGAGCTGCCCCTGGGCACGCCAGTGCATCTCGTAGTCGTTTCCATCAGACCGGCTGCACTTGCTGCAGTCTGCCATCCGGGGTCCATCGGGGGCTGTCAGGATCCAGGAGGCCCTGAGGGAGTGTCACCCCGAGGAGCCCTCAGAGCCTCCCTGGTCCTCCCCACCGGGGGCTCGTGCCCCATTCCTCCCTCATGTCCTTCCACTTACCCCTCCCTAGCCCCCCTTCCTGATGTCAAACAAAAGACACGTATGTTCAAAAATAGAAACTGGGTTTATTGAACCAAACTGGGGGGGATGGACCTCTGGGGAGACTGGGAAAAGGAGGTGGGAGAGGGGAAGGGAGAGGGAGGGGGAAACCTGGGAGGAGGGAGCTGGAAGGGGGAAGCAAGGGGAAGAAGGGTGAGGGGAAGCTCAGGGCTCAGGGTTGGGGGTCTCACCGGACCAACCTGACTTTCATGCAAACCTGCTCCTGGGTTCACATGTGGCCTTTGGTGGCCAGGCTGGCAGCTATCCTACCATAGACGGCCGTGTTCCTCCATCTAGGGCTGAGATCATGGAAGTTGGGGCATCCCCCCCAAACCTGAATAAGGTCCATGATCTCCACCCTGGACCAGGAAGGCAGCCTTCTCCAGCCCCTGTCAGGCTCCTGGGAGCTGGCAGACTGCTCCTGAGAGCGGTGGAGGGCTGGCTGCCAGTGGCTTGCTGGCTCATGTTTTGGGGCCACTGGGTCAGGGCCCGGTGGCCACTGCTGGCTCTGGGCTGGCAGGCTTGGAACTGGCACAGGCACTGTGGCCAGGGTCTACCCCTTTAATGGCTCCAGGGCTGGGGGAGAGGAGAGTAAGCTTTCCTGGTTGTGCTTTCCTGGCTCCCTGGGAAGGGCTGGAGGCCCCCTATTTCAAATTAAGTGTCTACACAGCACTTAATTCGAAATAGCTATTTCGAATTTGGCATTACTCCTTGTAGAATGAGGTTTACCAAATTCGAAATAAGGGCTCCTAAACCCAGTGTAGACATACCCAGAGACATGAGAACCACTGGTAAGTTGGTGACCCAGTCTTTCCCTGTAAAGTGGGTACCTTGGTCACTATCAATGAAGCATGGAAGTCCCCAGAGGGGAATTATTTCAGTCATCAATACTACATCAGACGCAGTGGCCTTTGCCACTGGGAAAGCTTCTACCCACTTAGTAAAGTGATCCACGATCACCAGAACATATTCTTTCCTCTGCACCTTGGCAGGGGTCCAATGAAATCTATTTGTAACTGTGTGAAGGGCTGTGTTGGTCTTGGCTGATGTCGCATTCTCACTTTCACTGTGGGAGCAGAATTACATTGAGCACATGTTACACACCTCCTCACATAATCATGCACATTTGCATTAAGTTTAGGATGCCACCAGGTGTCCGACATCTGCTGGATCACCCTCCGTGCTCCATCATGTCCCAACATGTGATACACTTGTATCATAGTTCCCATCAGCACATCTGGTAACACTAATGTGTTTCCTGGACCTCTCCAAGTGTTATCATCACACAGTTTGCCCCCATTATCCATCCATCACCACTTCTCTGCCCTTGGTGCAGCGTGTTGGATGTCCTGTAATTCAAAAAAGTTTGGGGGTTTTATGAGAGGCTGTGTTGCAGCAATCAATTGCATCTCTTTACCTTCCACTGCTGCTTGTTTAGCTAGTTTGTCTGCCCTTCAGTTCCCCTTGCTATGAGGGTCTGTCCCTTTTGTGTGGGCCCTCACTTTTATCACTGCTACTTCGGTAGGTTTCTGCATGGCTGCATGAAGTTTCTCCACTATCCCCCCGTTTTGTATTGGGGATCCTGTACTCGTCAGGAATCCCCGATTTACCCACAAGTTAATATAATCATGTACAACCCCAAACGCATATCTAGAATCAGTATATATGTTTACAGCATGACCTTTCGCAGCTTCACATGCTGCAACTAATGCCTGTAGTTCTGCTACTTGTGCAGATGCCCCAGGCAAACTGCCGTGCCACCAGCTGTCCATCTTGAGTACTAAATGGCCCATCCTGTGTGTCGCTTGCCGTCCACATAGAAGGAAGAACCATCCACGTATAGGCAAGGGGCACCAGGTATTTCAGTTTCTTTTACCAATGGAAGGTCCATGGGCTCTTCCTCAAGGCAACAATGATGCGGGTGTCCCTCATCTGGGGTAGGCATGAGGGCGGCAGGGTTTAGCGATGACGCTCATTGCAGATGTACCGAAGGCATTAGCAAACTCATTTCCCATCGAGTCCATCTTGCCACATGGACTGCCGAAGATTTTTTTCCTGATAAAATAGCAAGGACAGCGTGAGGTACGACAATATTTACATCCTGCACACCAATAAGTGGTGAGGCCTGACTTAGGGCCATAGAAGCTCCTTCCACTGCCTGAAGGCATGGTGGCATTGCCTGAGCGACAGCATCTAGTTTAGAAGAGTAGTATGCTACTGGGCGCTGTTTGTCCCCATGTTTTTGCGTTAACACTGCTGCCATATGTCCCTCACTGACATGCGTGTACAATGTAAAAGGCATTAATGGATTAGGAAGTCCCAACCCTGGGGCAGTACTTAGCCTCTGTTTCAATGTGGTAAATGCCTGTTCACAGTCAAATGTCCATTCAATTGCATCATGTGGTCCACCAGCACCCTTCAGGAGATTATTAAGGGGCTGGACAATCCTTGAATAATTGGGGATTTGAGTTTGGCAGAAATTGAATAGCCCCAACACTTTCCTAACTCCCCTGACCGTAGTTGGTCGTGGGCATGCATTAATAGCCTCAGTGCGGTCAAAAGTTAAACGCTTGTACCGTTTGGATATGTGGGAGAAAAATCAAATAACTCCAATTGTGTCTAAGGGGGGACTGTGGAGAAAATCAAAACTCTCTAAAAGAAAACTGCTGTAAGGGTTAAAAGTTTTCCAGGCCTCTCTCCCTGTAACAGAGAGAAATCATCTTAACTCTAATCAAGACCCTTACGATGCCTCCTATCTCAAGTTCATGGAGACTCCTAGTCTGTCACAAATTGTCATGTAAATTCTTATCTTTGTCACAGTTTGCCTTGTAGACTCCTCACTCAAGTTCTCATGCGCCTTTGTACTGTAAAACTTACTTCTAGCACTCCTGGTGTGAACAGAAACGTCTCAGAGTACTTCTGCTGAGAAAACAATCAACAACTAAACTGTCTGAACATACTGTATAAAGGATCCCTGAACCTGTCTCTCAGGGCTGCTGCTGCTCTCACTCTGGTAGCTGTCAGCCTGCATGCATGCATAATAAAGTTTTCCTTCTAGATTTCTCTCCTGCCTCACTGCTTTGACCTCCAGCCTCGGACCTTTCTGGGGACTCTGTACCCCAGAGTGAGATTTCCCCACAATTTGGTGTCAGAAGTGGGATGGCTTGGAACTCCAGTTGGAAAGGCTGACGACGGGAACGGGAACGGACTACAGCGCGCATCTGGAGGGTAAGGGATCCATTTAAAATCCCCAGTCCGCCTCCTGTTCTCGTCACCAGCTGGACCTGGCTGGCAGTAAGAGTCATCTTTTGCTCCTAAATTTTCTTTAAGAGGCTTGAGGGAGATTTAAAACGAAAACGCTGGGTATAGCCAAATAGGGGTTGGATTTTGTTGCTGACTGATTGGTGGCGAGTCCAAGCGCATGGTTTTGAGTGAGTGAAGTCCGGAACGGGACCGCAGCTGCACCGGTGCTGTCAGTGTCACTGAACAGCTGCCGAAAGCAAGGGCGGTTTCCCCCGGCACATAAGGAGTGTGAGTGAAGCTGACAGTTTGTGTGGACTCCCACACTATCCTTGGAGAGGGTAGTGTTGCTGGACGCCTGTGCTATCCTTGGAGAGGGTAGTACTGTTGGGCTCCTGTGCTGTCCTTGGACAGGACAGTGCTAACATGGGTGGGATTGCTCCTCGAGTCTGTCTCCGACTGAGGGAAAGGTTTCTCACAGCCTGGGACTTCCTTGTCTCAGATGATAAGAATTTACAGTCAGCTAGGTAAATTGCCGGCAGGTTTGAAACTAAGGAGACTTAAGAAATTAATGAGCATTTGGAATGGCTATACTCAGGGGAATTCCCAGAAACAGTGGCCACTAGAGGGCAGCTTTGACTTAGAAAAGCTTGCTTATCTTAAGAGTTTCCTTGAGGAAACACATCCTAACCAGATGGAATATTGGTGCCTCTGGGAGGATGTAGCAGTAAGAAAAAAGAATCAGAGCATAATGGCTAGCCAAAAAGATTCTATTGAAAAGCTGCAGCAACAATTGGCTACTCTAAAGAAACAACGTGATTTCCTAGATGTGCCATCTGCACCCCCTCTCCTTTAGCAACAGCACACTTATATTCTCAATTGACTAGGGATAAGGCTGCCCCAGTCCCAGTCCCTGACCCACAAGAGGACCCTTTAGATTTGTGGACAGGATGGCTACCGCCACCCCCACCACCCACATATCACCCACCTCAAGATCAGGCTTCCTCATCACACCCAACCCAGACACTGTCTATCCTAAGGGGACAGGATTCAGACCCACACCAGGCTAAAGAGAAGGCATTTTTTTCCTTACCTGATTCAGATCCTACTGGTATGAATTTTGTACCCATTAAGCCCCTCTCAAAGCATACTCTCCAAGAATTGATTGATAGCTTTAACCCTGAATTGCTCCGAGATGGCTGGGAGCCAACCCAGATTCATGCTGATACCAACTCCATTACAATTGTAAAAATCGTACCCGGGTGGGACCCCACGTCAAGTTCCCTTTGAACGACCCTATTTCCTGACTTTATTCAAAAGCCCCAAAAGTTACCACCAGATTCCAGTAACCTTAAGGAGGAAAACTCAAAGATAACCCTTCAGGCTCCCCTTAGAATGTTTCCAGGGGCTACGAGGGGGCTCCACAGCGGATCCACATCCCATGGACTGCTGCTGACATTTTAAACTTTAAGAACATTTTGCCTCCTTTCTGGGAGGACCCCCAAGGATTCCGTGAGGAATTGCGAAGGCTTATTAACATTTACAACCCCGCTCATCGAGACATAGACTGGCTTTTAAGAGGTAACCTGCCCACACGATTATGCAGCCTTAATTCGGCAGGCTCGGTTGGCACCCCACATCATGTGGGTGCTCGATGGCCAGATGATCTCTCTCCCCACTGATGATAATGGACAAAATACTTTGAACAATGATTTGGAGGACTCCTTAATGCAATCACTGAAGTCGTCCCAGTGCGGCATGACTGGTCAAAAGTACAATCTATTAAGCAAAACCCAGATGAACCTCCTGTCTCTTATATTGAACGCCTCCTGTCTGCTTTTCGAAAATTTTCCCAAATCAACCCAGAAACAGAGGGTAATCGTTCCATTGTCATCTCAATTGTAGTGGACAATCTCCTCCTGAAATCAGAGACAGGATTAAAAACAATGTTGTAGGCTGGAGAGAGCACGATCCTTCAAATTCAGGGGCAGCCACACAGTTTTGGGAAAACTTGCAAGCTGACAAGATAAAGAAAAAGGACTTAAAAACAACCCTCATGGCTATGCAGATAGCAGACCTTCAGGCAAAACAGAACCCGAAACGGCGCCCAACTAGTGCACCGCCACCTAGAGGCCGAAGCTTTATTCCATTTTCTGGCAGGCCTAATTCTTCACAACAGCAATCTCAGCCCAGGGCCCCTAAGAACTGGGCAATGTCATTACTGTGGGAAAAATGGCCACTGGAAAAATGAATGCATAGCGCCAGCAGAACATGGCACAACAAAATCAGGGTCTCTTGCATAACCAGAACCAGCTCAATCCTGCTGCTACTCCCTGGCCTGATCCTCCAAGCAGCCAAGACCTGCTTCCACAGACTGACCCATGTGTTAGCCACTTCAGCAATGATCAAATTCATGCCAGTAATTATTGACTATGCCGTGAGGTCCTCACATTACCCCTTGCAGACGTCCCCACAAGTTCCTGAACCTTTTGTCTCAATAACTGTGAATGGACAACCCCACAAATTTTTAGTTGACACTGGAGCTACCCTTTCTACTTTAAGACAGTCTGAAACCTCTCTTCAAAAATCTTCTTCTGTGGGAATAGGGGGTCAGTGTATTCCCCATCCAGTTTCAGAAACTGCATCTGTAACTATTGGACCCTTGTCAACTGAACATTCTTTCCTGTTATCTCCCTGTTCTCCTGTAAACCTTATGGGACGTGACTTGTTGTGTAAATTGGGTGCAAACCTTCTCTGTAGAGAGGAAGGGATATTTGTTGACCTTCCCCCCCATCAGGCTCCAAATTTGATGGCATTACTACTCTCAGAGGAATCTGATGAGACCTCAGGACATACACCCCTCCTGGACCTCTCAGATGTCCCAGAGACATTGTGGGCAGCCCACACGAATGAAGTGGGGTTGCTAGCCTCTGCAACACCAGTGCAAATAACATACAAACACAACAAGCCTTCCCGAGGTACCCCTGTATCCATTGTCTAGGGAAGGCACAAGAGGGCATTAAGCCTGTAATCTCTTCCCTCCTTGAACAAGGGATACTTGTTTATACAACTTCACCATGTAATACACCTGAGTATTGTTTGAGCAAACATTATTGGTACTGCTGAAAGGGATATTTGATAGTCGAATTGCAATGCCACATGATTTAATTTTCCCCGCAGATTGTACGAACAGCTGTCGCTTGTCTTGTTGCCGAAAGCGCCGAGCCCAGACAGGACAAAGCCTTTCCGCAAGATCCTCTTTATTCCTGATTTTAGAATACAGATCTTATGAAAGGCTTTATTTTCCGCAAGATCCCTGTCGACCGCCAGCTTTTTCCGCAAGCCCCAGACGGAAAAGCGCATCCATATGTTCATGCAAATGCCGCGGGGATATTTAAATCCCCACGGCATTTGGTAATTCCGACTTGTCTCATTAGCATCCCTTTTCCGAAAAAGGGTGCCAATGTAGACACAGCCCCTGTGAAAAAGGAGGGAAAATTTGACAGCCAGGGTAAGCAAATCTATAGATTTGTACAAGACCTAAGAGCCATTAACAAGTTTGTAATCCCTAGATTTCCAGTAGTACCTAACCCTGCTACTATTCTTTCCTCTATTCCACCCACTTCTAAATGGTTTTCTGTAATAGATTTATGTTCTGCCTTCTTTTCTATTCCAGTACATAAGAATTCCCAATTTCTCTTTGCCTTTTCATTTCAGGGTCGTCAATTAACCTGGACACGGTCCCCAGAATGTGAATCTGCTTTCCTTTCCCTTAAAACTCTTCTCTCACAGCCCCCGCTCTGGGCTTACCTAATTATAGCAACCCCTTTACTCTATTTTGTCATGAACAGGATGGAATTGCAGCTGGAGTTCTCTGTCAACCCTTGGACCCACACCTCGTCCAGTAGCTTATTTTCTGCAACACTGGACTCAGTAGCCCGTGGGTTCCCACCTTGCCTGAGAGCAGTTGCAGCTACTGCTGAATTACTTGAAAAAGCCCAACCTGTCACATTAGGCCACAGCGTTATCTTACAGGTCCCTCATGCTGTCTCTGCTCTCTTACAGCGACACACCCAGCACCTGTCTGTTCAGAGACAAACCGGTATGAGAATGTTATCCTCTCTTCCCCAAATGTGGTAATTCAAAGATGTAATGTACTTAACCCAGCTACTCTTTTTCCTTTACCCTCTGATGGTGAACCACATACCCATGACTGTGAAGAATTGCTTGAGCACTGTGTTAAGCCTCACCAAGATTTGTCTGATCAACCCCTGGAAAATGCAGATCTTGTATTATACACTGATGGCTCATGTAAAAGAAATTTATTTGGTGAACTAGAGGCTGGATATGCAGTGGTCTCAGATAATGATGTTTTAGAGGCCTTTTCTCTTCCAGGAATCAAATCAGCTCAGGCTGCTGAGCTCACGCGTTAACTCGTGCTTGCCTTTTAGCTTCTGGACAGTCTGCTGCCATTTATACTGACTCAAAGTATGCTTTCTCTGTCTGTCATGCCACAGGACAAATTTGGAAACAACGAGGTTTCCTTACCTCTTCTGGCTCCGCTATCTCTCATGGTCCCCTTATCTCCCAACTTCTTGATGCCATTCAGCTACCCACATCCCCTCTATTACCCATTGCCCAGCCCACACAGGTGCCACCGATCCTGTTTCTCTGGGTAATGGGAGTGCGGATGCAGCGGCCAGACATGCAGCAGCACATGGACCTCCGGCTCCCTTCAGATTCTGGTCTCTCTTTCTCTCCCTGTTTCTTTGCAGGACCTGATAGAACTACAGCAAGCTGCTCAACCTGCAGAGAAAACCTTTGGGAGAAAGCAGGCTGCTCCTTAACCCCAGCTGGGATAATGGTTGCACCTGATGGCCGCCCAGTCGCCCCAAGATCTCACACGGCAGCTTGCTCAGGTGTCTCATCAGATGACACACATGAGCAAAGGGGTGGCCTCACAGATCCTAAAACAATGGTACGCCCCAGGCGTGCACCTAGAAGCTGCAAGGGTATCTAATTCATGTGTGATTTGTAAGCAGTTTAATGTTGCAGGAGGAGAAAAACAGCTCAAGCTCCACCCCATGGCCAGAAGGACCATTTCAATTTTTGCAAGTAGACTTTATTGAGCTTCCCAAGTGTATGAACTATCAGTATTGTCTTGTTATAGTATGCTTGTTTAGTGGCTGGATTGAAAGTTCCTTGCAGAAAAGCAGATGCTGTGACTGTAGCAAAGAAGTTACTGACTGAGATCATTCCTAGGTTTGGAATACCCTTACGAATTGATTCTGACAGAGGGAGCCACTTTACTGCATCCCTTATGATGGCCATCTGCAAGGCTTTGAATATCTCTCAACAGTTCCATACCCCATACCACCCACAGGCTAGCAGCCACACGGAAAGAAGAAACCTAGACATAAAACGACGGTTAGGAAAGGTCTGCGCTGACACCGGACTGAAGTGGCCAGAGGCCCTACCTTTAGTGCTAATGCATCTTAGAAATACACCTAACAGAAAACACAATCTCACACCTTATGAAATAGTCTTTGGCCGACTGCCATGGCAGTGGGGCTATCTCCCCCAAGGGTTGTAAAAAGCCTAAGTGAGGAGTTCGACTCCCTGACTGAGTATGTTATCCAACTAACTAAGCTTGCTTCTAGCTTGCACCTGCAGGTGAAGGAAGCCCTCCTGTACCTACTGATGTACCGTGCCACAACATCCAACCAGGCGACTACGTGTTCATGAAGGAGCATCGCAGAAAGAATTGCCTGGACGAGGTTCAGCGGACTGAGGCGGCAGACTCTCAAACCAGACAGTTACCAAACCGGCCTCCACCAGGAGCTTCGAGATACAACCTGAGAGGTAGGACTGTGCCAGCAAAGACCTACAGGTGAGCCTGACGCCCTGTAGCTCTCACAAAGGGGAATCCTTTCCAGTATTGAGTGAACTAAGAGACTACGAAATCTCGAAGAGTGCCTGCAGAGGCAAGCCAAACAATACTGATTAAGCTTAGTTAAAGAGACTGCTTTGCTAGTTGCTAGTTAATTACTGTATTATTATTATCCTTTCTACTTTAGAGATTTAAGATACTATAATAGGATGGGGATTGTTTTCCTTCTTTTAGTAGTCAGAGTAGCCTTAGTATATAACTTTCCCCACCCTTATCGGGAAGCCCTGCAGAAGATTGTGTCCCTCACCAATGCAAGTGACTGTTGGATATGTGAACAGCTTATCAAAGGCTCTGAAGGCCTTTTACCATTACAGTTTATCCCAACTCCTGCCTCCCTGTGGACCAGACCCCTAAAATTCAGATTTACTGGTAGTCAGTATTCTACAGGAGAGCGGGAGTGGGTAGATGCCCAGAATGATAACACTGTACCAGGAGTACATAGTCATGGGGGGAACAGGCAGATTTGGCGTAAAAATCTAATTGCCTCAGGGATTCCCCTAACTCAAGCATTACATCCATCAGGGACTATGTTTCCATTGTGTTTTGAAAACAAATTTGGCACTGGTAAAGATCTGGGGTGGATCCCAGAAAATACCTGCTATCGTAGAGTAAGGTTAAATCCAGGAAATGGGCAGTGGGCCATTTACCCAGCTGATAAAGAAAACCTCCCTCTAAGATGCGAATTACCCATCACCTTCCACATGACCACTACACATACCTATCCTCTGAACAACATTACTATCAAACCCATAGGCTACGTCTAGACTGGCATGATTTTCGCAAATGCTTTTAACGGAAAAGTTTTTCCGTTAAAAGTATTTGCGCAAAAGCGGCGTCTAGACTGGCACGGAGTTCGCGTGATAACGATGCGCTTTGCGGAAAAGCGGCGTCTACATTGGCGCGCTTTTCCACAAAAGCAGAAGCCGGAACCATTTTGCGGAGGGCACAAGGGCACCAGCCCTTTCGGGCGGGGGCTGGCGGCCATTTCAGACACGTGCTTAAAGGGATCTCCCGGACAGCCATTTCTCTGCGCTCTGTGCTAGAGGGCCTTGCAGGGACTGACAGCCATAAGCAGGTTTGGTGGTTGCCCTCTGACTTTGGGACACCGCTGCCTTTGGCCACCTACTGCTTTTGCCAGGGTTTTTCCTAGCCCTCTGTCTTGTGCCATGGAACCACGGGTGGCCATGTGCCTGCTCTGGCCCCTGTCGGACATTTTGGAGTGCCTGCAGCTGCTGCTCCAGGTCGGTGCCCTCCTCTTCCAGGACCAGGAGGGCCCATCGGTTTGGACCCCTCACCAGTGAGGCCATGGTGTCCCTGGCACCCCCACCCCAGGCTGCAGAGGCGGCGTGGAGACTGGACACCAGCACCGACTGGTGGGACCGGCTGGTCCTAGGGCAATGGGACAACCAGCAACGGCTCCGGAACTTTTGCATGCAGCGGGCGTTCATGGAGCTCTGCGCCTGGCTCACCCCGCTCCAGAGAGCCACCACCCGGCTGCGGGCACCCATCCCGTCAAGAAGAGGGTCGCCATCGCAGTCTGGAAGCTGGCCACCCGGACAGCTACCGATCGATGGCACACCAATTCGGGTGGGCAGATCCACCGTTAGCGCCCGTCGTGATGGAGGTAAGTCCCAGGGAGTGGAGAGTGGGGTGGGGAGGTGCTGCACTCCATGCCCAGGGGCAGCCAAGACTCACGCTGGGTCACCCAGGGGTTCGGGCCGTCCCTCCCTTGCACAGGCCTGCTGGGGGCGTGGGGCGAGGGGCCCTGGTGTGTGTGTGCGTGAGCACAGAGGGCATCACGGGGGCCCAAGGGAGCACACACTCACCCTGCCTTATGTGATGTGTTCCCCTGTGTTTCTCTGCACCCTTCTGCAGGTCATCCGCGCCATCAACGGCGTCCTGCTCCCCAGAGTGATCCGCCTGCGGGGCGTGGGCCTTACCGTCACTGGCTTCGCTGCCCTCGGGTTCCCCAACTGCGGGGAGCACTGGATGCAACCCACATCCCGTCCGGGCCCGGGCATCGAGCAGCCCATTTCATCAACAGAAAGGGGTACTGCTCCATCGTTCTGCAGGCCGTCGTGGACCACCAGGGCCGCTTCCTGGACGTCTACGGGCTGGTCCGGCAGGGCACACGACGCCCGCATCCTGCGCAACTCCGGACTGTTTGCAGGCTGGAGGCGGGCACCTACTTCCCCGGCGGGAGTTGACTGTCGGGGATGTGCCTATGCCCATCTGCGTCGTCGGGGCGCGGCCTACCCCTGCAGCCCTGGCTAATGCGGCCTTGCAGGCGGCGGACCAGAACCGGGCCCGGTTCAACGGCCGCCTCAACCGGGCCCGAAATCGGTGGAGCTCGCCTTCGGCCATTTAAAAGCCGCTTCCGTTGTTTGCTCACCCGGCTCGAGATGGGTGAGTGGAATGCAACGGAGGTAGTGGCTGCGTGCTGCGTGCTCCACAATATTGTGGAGGCGGAGGCGGGAGGCCTTCCTTCCCGCATGGCTGGCAGCAGAGGGCCAGGCCTCTGAACAGCCCCACACAGCTGCCAGCCACCAGGCGCACCAGGATGGGGTGCGCATCCGGGAGGCCCTCACGGACATGTTCTCACAGGCCCGGAGTAGGGTCGCCTCAGTTTCCCTGGACAACTCCCTCCCCTCCCCTTACCTCCCAATACACAACAACACACTGTTTGGGGAGAGGGGATGTTGTGCAGAATGTTCGTTATTGTTATGTGAAATATGTTTGAGCAGTCTAGTTCAGAGCACAGTACTCTTGGTTCTGTTAAGGGTTTGGTCAGGTCAAGCGGAAGAGCATGCCTACCAATTAGGATTAGGTTTAGATTTAGGTTTAGTTAGATTAGCTATCGTCGTCGGTCAAAGCATTTCGGCCGTCGTCGAGTTTGTTCGTCGGGCGCGTCGGCCGTAGCTAGGGTGTTCTTTGAGTTCAGGGTTAGGTGTAGGGATAGTCTAGGCCACCATCGTCTGTTGAGCTGTCCCGAAGAACAGGAAGAGGAGTCGAGGTTCGTGCAGAAGGCTCGAGTCAGCGCACCCGATTCCAGTCATCTTCGAGGATCTCCTGGCAGTTCCTCTCCTGAGGCCCGGAAGGACCAAAGGATGGAGGGCGCCAGCCACAGCCGTCCATCGAGGGATCTCCTGGCAGTTCCTCTCCTGAGGCCCGGAAGGACCAAAGGATGGAGGGCACCAGCGTCACCGCAATCGCCCTCCACACCTAGACTGTGTTTCATGTATTTTGTGTTGTGTTTACTCTTTTGTAATCTATCCCTTGCTTGATTGGGATTTTATGCATGTCAAATATAGTCCTGTGGTTGAATTTTATCTTCGGAGTTGGTATTCATTTATGCATCACAAACCCATAACCCTTCAAAATTATTTCCCTTTTTTTTTTAGAAAACCTGTGATAGATATGGAATTTGGAGTCTGCATTTGTCATCTTCATGATTTTATTAGGTTGATCGGCATTCTAAATTAATTATTCACGTTACCTCGCGTAACAGGGAGGAGACCTTGAACTGGGAGGGGGAGGGGAGCTACTCCTGGGAGGGGTGGCCCCTGCGACCGCTCCTGTGGGGGTGGACCTGGACATGCGGGGTGGACCACATTGGGGCAGGGTGAGCGGGGAGGTGGGCAGGAGGGGCAGGAGCAGGGGCAGGAGCAGGAGGGGCAGGAGCAGGGGCAGGAGCAGGAGGGGCAGGAGCAGGGGCAGGAGGGGCTATTGCAGGAGGGGAGGGGCAGGAGGGGCGGGGCACTACTAGGGGAGGGATGGCGGGGCATGGGCGCGGCCATGCCGTAATGGATGGCATGGGCAATCTGTGCAGAGAGGCTGGCAATAGAGTTCGCCATGACTGCACAGTGTCCCTGGAAGGTGGCCCAGGCCCCCTGGCGCCACTGCAGGTCCGCCTCTGTGCGCCTCTGGATGGCAGCCTCTACCCGCTCGACGGCCTGCATGTGGCACCGCAGGAGCTGGTCCCGGTGTCGGGTGCGCTGCCTCCGTGGTTGGGCGGCTGGGGGTGCTGCTGCTGCCGGACCGGAGGGTCCCCCGCTCCTGGTTGGTCCCGCTGCAGGGAACAGAAGAAAGGATGGGTCAGTCAGGCAGCCCGGCCACTGTCCCCACACCTCATGCCTTCCACCCCACCCCTGAGCCCAGGTGACACCACAGGGGTGGTGTGGCTTAGGCCCCCTTGGTTCCCCTGCCCCTGTGTTGTATGTTTGCATAGAGGACCGCCCCTGGAGTAGGGTACTCCTCCATGTATTGGAACCCCGGTCTGTGTCCTGGCCCCGTGGAGGCGGGAGGCGCCTGTGTTGTGTTAACCTGTGGAACTCCCTGCCGGTGGAGGCTGTGAGGCTTTGGGCTAATCAATGGTATTTGACAGGAAAGCGAGATGAATCCCCACACAGTGCCTGGGAGCACGTCTGGCAGACGTGGTCTGGGCTCTCAGATCCCCATCGCGTGGGATATCTCCTGGAGCGGAACCAGGAGAGTGACTGGGAGTGTCCCATCCTTGCAGCAAAACTCAGGCGGCCCTAGGGGCGGCCCGAGCGCTTCCCACCCTTCTTCCTCCCACTATCCCTCACACACGTAGCCCAGGGACATGTGTGGCTGCAGTGGGGACTTCCCTCGGGGAGCCAGCCAAGGCACCGGGAGCAGGCGAGGGGCTCAGTGGGGCCACGCTCACAGGGCTGTGACACTGCGGTTTACCCAGGAGCAGCTGGCTGTGCCTCACAGCCAGGCATGGGACAGTGTGCCGTTCTCCGTGCTGCACCCTTGCGGCGGTGCGGGCTCTGGGCCTGAGTCCCTGGGGCCCTGGCTGGTTCAGCCGGCATCCACCCTTCCCCTGGTCCCGCCCGAATGTGTGTGAGCAGCACGGTCCCAGGCGTGCCCTGCAGCTGCCTGCGCGGCCACGTGCCGCTCGGTCACCAGGCTGCACGTGGTTGGATGGGCTGCTTGCTGCCTAATGCTACACAGCGTGCAGCACATGTGGCCTGAGTGACATGCTCTCCCCTCCCTCCGGGCGCCTGGAATAAGAGATCTTCCGGAAAAGGGTTTATTTTCCGCAAGATCGCGTCTGAACTGGCGCTTTTCTCGGCAAAACCCCGAGCCGGAAAAAGCGGCAGCCATGTAAATGCAAATGCCGCGGGGATATTTAAATCCCAGCGGATTTGCAATTCGAATGTCTCATTAGCATCCCTTTTTGGAAAGGGGTGCCAATGTAGACACAGCCAACAAGATTAAAGGTGGCAAAACTTCACATGATTAGTATGAGACTAGTCAAGTATCTTCATTTCCACATCAAGCACACAGCAATCTCCTGTCCATATCTCTCTGGCTACCTCAATTACTTTCTACCTATACCTAATGTTCCTTTTCCTGTTATCCCAGGCACACCTGGCTTCATTCTGATCTGCATACCTACAAACATAATCATCTCTTTCCTGTTCAAAGACAAACAGTATTCTTTCAACGTAGTATAATTCATCTTTCTCTTACAATATAATTATTTCTACTTTCACAATCCCTCCTTTTAGTCAAGCCACGCCTATGACCAACAATTACTGGGTTCCACACATTAACCGTTCTTTGTCTCTCTGTTCATCAGTGATATTTAAAATCATCAGATTAGCACTCTGGTTAGGGGTAGCTAGCTGTGTGACATGTCTTGCACAATTTTGGATACAACAGGAGATTAACTGAAAACATACAAAAATCATTAAGATCCCAAATAGGATAGTCAGGGCTCCTGAAACAACCAGTTTCCTATGCCAGAGAAATTGGAACAAGTTACTTAGCCATTTCCACAGGGAACTTGGCTCTTCGTGGGAAAGGTATGCAATCTGTTCCAAGTGGCTAGCGCGCTCTATTACATCATTGGTGTTGTCAGGTATATACACACAACATTCTTTTCCAATGAGAGCACAGGTCCCTCCTTTTGCTGCCAGCACTATATCCAATGCCTGATGGTTTTGGAGGGCCACCTGTCGGATCGCTCCTGTTTCTTTGGCCAGGGCCCTTAAACTTTCTCCGGTTTCATTTGCCATGATTTCAACTACTGCTTGTAACCTCAGGAGCCTTTTTGCATGATGTATTACTCCCCCAAATGGGTTAAAGGAACCACCAATAGCCTCTTCCCAAGTTAAGGGGCTTATGTGATTCACATACCATTGGCATCTGACAAGTCCCTCCTTTTTCGCCTAAAATTACGGAGGTGTTCTCGTGGGAAAGACTCTAACACTCGGAATTGTGGGAAGAGTTGGGCAGGATAACAGATACCTGACCAGTTAACTGGTAATGCGGTATAGGCTTTTGTCCCACAGACCCAATGATGCCCTATCAAAGCCGGGAAGGGTCAGTTGCACCCATTTGCCATATAAGGTGTCTACAAAGGAGGAGTAATATCCCCGAAGGGCACATGGTAATTCTCCTTACGGGAGTGGTGTTATTTGCATGGCATTGAAAGATTGTACTGTTCTCACTAGGGTGGCTGTAGGGGAGCATGAGTGATTTCCTGTTTGATCCCAGGTTGAGAAAAATTCATATCCCCATACCCGGTCCGCCATTCTCCAATCTTGTTTGAATAATCCCATACACCATTGGTTACAATATGCTGGAGACAACTGCTCCTCCCCAGATTCAGCCCCGTCCCATTACACACCCAACACCAGTGACCTTTTCCCTCCACCACACTTATCCATTTAGATACATTTATTCCCACTGCTTCCCAAGTGTCATTACTGTTCCATGTCTTGTTAAACGGATGAGGTCCTCCAGTGAGGCCTGGGGAATTAAGTGGGATTGCCAAGACAGGAACACCAGCTTGTGAGTGGGCTGGGATGTGGATGCAGACCCAGCAATTAGAGATATTAAGGGTCTGAGCGATCCATACTTGCTGGTGAATAAAAGAATTGTCATTGTCATTGTGGATTCCCCAGACCTTAAGACACCAGTGGCCGAGGAACAGGCACCACCAGAGGCACATATTGAAGGCAAGACCCTTTTGGTTCTGACAACCTCAACTGAGGGAACCGCAGTCACGGTTTTATGTCCACCAGGCAGCAGGCGCTAGGCTCGCTACTGCTTCTTTTCGGGCCTTGCTTTTGGTCGTCGTCTGCTTCTGGCAACCCTTACGCGAACATAGGTTGTAAGGTATTGCAGGCTGTTCCTCTACGTCTTCTTCTGGAGTCAAAATTGACCCTGCGTGGTTCTGATGCGATGATTGGTTCGCTGGGGGTGGTGTCTTCTTACACTGCGAAGCATGTAACAGCCGTCTGGGTAGCAAGCAGCACCTGATGCGGGCCCTTCCACCGGGGCTCCAAGGCGTGTTTTCGATGGTGGTGTCGTACGTAGACCCAATCACCTGTCTCGAGGGCGTGGCAGGCGTCAGAGGTGGGTTCCGTCAGCCAGGCAGCTCGAACCTGTGAATGGAAGTGACTTACATCTTGCATTAGTCCCTTGCAATACTGAAGGAGTGTACTGTGAGTCAAGTTCAAGTCTGAGACTGGAGTAATGGTAGCCATTGTTCACATAGGGCGCCCCATAACAATTTCAAAAGGACTTAATTTATGTCTTTGGGATGGGGTGGATCGAATTTCCATAAGGGCCAACGGTAAGGCCGCTGGCCAGCTTAACCCTGTAGAGTCACAAATTTTTGCAAGCTTATTTTTTAGCACACCATTTCATCTTTCAACTGCACCTGCGCTCTGTGGGTGGTAGGGACAGTGTAGCAGGTGTGTGACATGTAATACATGATCCAGGTGCTGAACAAGTTGTTCGGTAAAATGTGTACCCCGCTCACTGGACAGAGTGGCAGGAATTCCTTCGGCAGGCATAATATGATTTAACAAACATTTGGCAACAGACAGTGAATCAGCTTTGCGACAAGGAAAGGCTTCAATCCAACCCGAAAATAAGCGTGCCATAACCAAAATGAATTCATATCATTGACACTTAGGCATTTGTACAAAATCAAGCTGCCAATGCAAGAACAGTGCTTGGGGCAGGCCCCGGAACCCTTGAGCTACCTTTATAGGTTTGCCAACATTGTAGCTTTGGCAAGTGGTACAGGCGGCACAGTGGCGGGCTGCAAAAGAGCTGAAATGTGGGGCCCACCATCCTGCCTTAGTTACAGCAGAGACCATCCCCTCCTTTCCGACATGCAAAACACCGTGTAGCAGGGCAGCCAGAGACGGGTAGAGTGAAAAGGGGGCCACAAAGGCACCAGTAGGTGAGCGCCAAAGGGAATCGGGGTGTGAGAGCAACCTTGGGCGACCCAGGAGTCTTTTTCTGCTTCTGGGGCAGAGTCTTGGAGCAGGGTGAGGTCAGAAAGGGATGGCGGTGGTACAGAAACAGAAAGGGAACCGAGAAACGCATCTGGGGAAGGTTCTATGGCAGCAGCATGTTTAGCAGCGGCATCAGCAAATGCATTACCCTTAGCAACATCAGTATCTGCTGTCGAGTGGCCATGAGAGAAAGAGGAGAGCGGAGGACAAGGGACCAACCAGTTAAGTAGTAGTTCTGCAGAAAAGGACCTGGGGGTTACAGTGGATGAGAAGCTGGATATGAGTCAACAGTGTGCCCTTGTAGCCAAGAAGGCTAATGCCATATTAGGTTGCATTAAGAGGAGCATTGCCAGCAGATCCAGAGATGTCATTATTCCCTTTATTCGGCTTTGGTGAGGCCACATCTGGGTATTGTGTCCAGTTCTGGGCCCCCCACAAAAAGGATGTGGGCGCATTGGAGAGGTCAGCGGAGGAGCAGCAAAATGATTGAGGGGCTGGAGCATATGACTTATGAGGAGGCTGAGGAGTTGGGTCTGTTTAGTCTGCAGAAGCGAAGAGTGAGGGATTTGATAGCAGCCTTCAACTTCCTGAAGGGAGGCTCCAAAGAGGATGGAGAAAGGCTGTTCTCAGTAGTGACAGATGGCAGAACAAGGAGCAATGGTCTCAAGTTGTGGTGGGAGAGGTCCAGGTTGGATATTAGGAAAAACTATTTCCCTAGGAGGGTGGTGAAGCACTGGAATGGGTTACCTAGTGAGGTGGTGGAATCTCCATCCCTAGAGGTGTTTGGCTGTGTCTACATTGGCACCTTTTTGAAAAAGGGATGCTAATGAGACAAAGTCGAATTGCAAATGCCGTGGGGATTTAAATATCCCCAGCGGTATTTGCATTACATAACTGCCGCTTTTTTTCGGCTCAGGGCTTTGCGGAAAAAAAGCGCCAGTCTAAACGAGGATCTTGCGGAGAAAATAAACCGCTTTTCCGCAAGATCTCTTATGCCTACTTGCAAGTAGGAATGGCGATCTTGCGGAAAGGGTTTATTTTCCGCAAGATCCGTCTCTGGCGCTTTCGGCAAAGCCCGAGCCGGAAAAAGCGGCAGTTCTGAAATACGCGGGGATATTTAAATCCCAGCAATTTGGTGCGACTGGTCTCATTAGCATCCCTTTTCGAAAAATGCCAACAACCTTTAAATCGGCTTGACAAAGCCCTGGCCGGGTTGATTTAGTTGGGATTGGTCCTGCCTAGAGCAGGGGCTGGACTTGATGACCTTCTGAGGTCTCTTCCAGCTCTATGATTCTATGATTCTATGACTCAGACATTTCGACTAGGCGTGCCGCAGCAGCCACAGCACGCAGGCACGGGGGTAAACCCTGGGCAACAGGATCCAAGGTGGCAGAGAAATAAGCCACTGGACGATTTTGTCACCATGCTCCTGAGTAAGAACCCCAAGTGCACAACCAGATTGCTCGTGGCAGAAAAGGGTAAAGGCTTACAGTAGTTAGGTAACCTAAAGGCGGGGCAGAAGCTAAACTCTGTTTGAGAGAAATAAAAGCAGAGTCGGCCTCTGGGGGGGCCACGGCATGGGGTCAGGTACAGAGAACCGAGTGAGTTCCTGGAGCAGTTTAGCAAGAGAAGCATATTGGAGAATCCATTGTCTGCAAAAACCAGCCATGCCCCAAAATTTTCTGACCTGGCGTGGAGAGTGAGGTCGGAGAAAGCTAAGGATGGCTTGGATGTGGGTGGGAGAAAGCGTACGGGAACCCTGGGAGAGAAGAAAGCCAAGGTATGTGACGGAGGCTTGGCAGAGCTGTAGCTTAGAGCGAGAAGCCTTGTGGCCTTTGTTTGCTAGGGCAGTGAGAAGCACTAAAGAGTCAGTTTCTGAGGCAGATAACACTGGTCTACAATTTTTTAGAAGTCGTCTGCTTCAGAGATAAAATGTGCTATTTATTATGTATTTTGATGTGCTGAATTCAAATATGACAATTAAAACAACTGATTGGCTACTGTTTCCAAGATATTTAAGTTTTACATTTACGTCTATGTATATTGTGTAGATAGTAGAGTTTTAATCATAAATTGTAAACCTAGGTCTTTTCATGTGTTTATGGTTGCTTTACATGATAATATTTCACCTGTCTTGTTTATGTAACACTTTAAAATCAGCAAAAGGGTTATATAAATAAAATTTATTATGAAACAAAAGGCAAAAACTATTATGTACATAGTTTAGTCCTATTCAGTGTCTACTAGCGCTTCTTGGCTTGTCTCTTGTATTCATTAAATGGAGCATCTCTTGTCACTGTCCAGCAATAGTCTGCAAGCATTGATGGGCTCCATTTGCCCTGATAGCGTTTCTCCATTGTTGCAATGTCCTGGTGAAATCGCTCGCCGTGCTCATCATCGCAAAAATGTATCTTTAGTGACATGTTGCAACCAAGGCTTTGTATGCCTTGAGGAGGTTTTCCACCAACAACCTGTAGTTGTCTGCCTTGTTGTTTCAGAAAATTTATTGCCACTAACTGGAAGGCTTTCCATGCTGTCTTTTCCTTGCCACGCAGTGCATGGTCAAATGCATCATCTCGAAGAAGTTCATGAATGTGAGGACCAACAAAGACACCTTCCTTTATCTTAGCTTCACTTAACCTTGGAAATTTTCCACGGAGGTACTTGAAAGCTGCTTGCTTGTGTTTTGTCCATGGCCTTGACAAAGTTCTTCATCAGACCCAGCTTGATGTGTAAGGGTGGTAACAAAATCTTCCTTGATTCAACAAGTGGTGGATGCTGAACACTTTTCCTCCCAGGCTCAATGACTGTCGGAGTGGCTAATCTATCTTGATGTAGTGGGAATCTCTTGCCACGACTATCCCATTCGCAGAGAAAACAGCGGTACTTTGTGTATCCAGTCTGCAGACCAAGCAGAGAGCAACAACCTTCAAATCGCCATACAAAGCTGCCACTGATGTTGGTCATAGTTTATGCACCTCAAAAGTTGTTTCATGTTGTCATAGGTTTCCTTCATATGGACTGCATGACCAACTGGAATTGATGCAAAACATTGCCATTATGCAGCAAAACAGCTTTAAGACTCGTCTTCGATGAATCAATGAACAGTCTCCACTCATCTGGATCGTGAAGCGATGTTGAGGGCTGACATCACACCATCGATGTTGTTGCAGGCTACAAGATCACCTTCCATGAAGAAGAATGGGACAAGATCCTTTTGACGGTCACGGAACATGGAAACCCTAACATCACCTGCCAGGAGATTCCACTGCTGTAGTCTGGAGCCCAACAGCTCTGCCTTACTCTTGGGTAGTTCCAAATCCCTGACAAGGTCATTCAGTTCACCTTGTGTTATGAGGTGTGGTTCAGAGGAGGAGGATGGGAGAAAATGTGGGTCCTGTGACATTGATGGTTCAGGACCAGAAGTTTCATCCTCTTCCTCTTCCTCGTCTGACTCAAGTGAGAATGATTCTGGTGCATCAGGAACCGGCAGTCCTTCTCCGTGGGGTACTGGGCGTATAGCTGATGGAATGTTTGGATAATGCACAGTCCACTTTTTTCTTCTTTGACACACCTTTCCCAACTGGAGGCACCATGCAGAAGTAATAATTGCTGGTATGAACTGTTGGCTCTCTCCAAATCATCGGCACTGCAAAGGCATAGATTTCCTTTTCCTGTTCAACCACTGGCGAAGATTTGTTGCACAAGTGTTGCAGCATATGTGTGAGGCCCACCTCTTGTCCTGATCTCAATTTTGCAGCCAAAATAAAGGTGATAGGCTTTCTTAACCATAGTGGTTATACTGCGCTTTTGTGATGCAAAAGTCACTTCACCACAAACATAGCAGAAGTTATCTGCACTGTTCACACAAGTATAGAGGCATCTCTGCTCACTTTGGCTAAACAGAAATGTGTCCCTTTGCAAAATCAAACACTGACAAATAAGAGAGCCACGACACTGTATGATTTCTAGAGCTGATATAGGGTAATTTGTTCAGCAGAGTGATGTAAGCTTCGTTATGATTGCATCATCCATGACTTCTAGGAATAACATGATGCAATTCATATCATGTATGCAATACCAGCTTCAGATTGCATCATTCATTGTTTTGCCTAAAAGCAAGTACTGTCCAAACCCAGTCATAGATTTATTCATAGATCCAGTCAAAGATGTATTTTAGTCATTTCTGGTTTAAATTGAGATCCCTTCCCTTTATAACTCACTTATCCTCCGCCATTCCCAAGTCAAGGGTCAGTATATACTGACCCAATAGCATATCTTGAAAACTAGAGCCAATCAACAATTTTAAGCATCATTTTCGTTCTCAGTGACCTAGAATTAGTAAAGTTTGACTACATTTATTTCAGAAGCATTTTGGCTGTAGAGCAGTGTTACCTGACCAGAGTCCTGATGTTAGATCCCGGGATCCCTACCAGAACAGAGCGGGAACCAACAGGTTCGATGGCGTAGACTTTGCTGTGGTTGTGCACCTTTCCGTTCTGGCAGAGGACCGCTCGGGCCAAATGCCCAGGTGCTGGCTGCCACGGTCGTCCTGCAAGATGGTCAGGGATCACACAGCCTCAGCGAAGACGGTTGCCATCTCAGTGGGACCTCCAAATTGTCAAAGTCAGACACACAGGACTCACAGATTTGTCAGACCGCTCTGTTTATTAGCAAAGCCGCTCTGCTAATACACCCAGAAAATGTGAGTACCATACAAGGCTCAAACCCCTTTGATTTATACAGTCAAAAGAAAGCCAACTTAACAAGATTAAAAGGTGGCAAAACTTCACATGATTAGCATGAGACTAGTCAAGTATCTTCATTTCCACATCAAGCACACAGCAATCTCCTGTCCATATCTCTCTGGCTACCTCAATTACTTTCTACCTAACACCTAATGTTCCTTTTCCTGTTATCCCAGGCACACCTGGCTTCATTCTGATCTGCATACCTACAAACATAATCATCTCTTTCCTGTTCAAAGACAAACAGTATTCTTTCAACGTAGTATAATTCATCTTTCTCTTACAATATAATTATTTCTACTTTCACAGGGACAAGATCTCTTTTCCTGCAAGGCTGCTTCTTTATAGTTTTTTGCTTCTGCTTGCAGTTTTTCTATCTCTGCTTCTAACTCTCCCACTCTTCCTTTTAGCATATCACACTTTCTAACCAGCTGTTCATAATCAACAATTAAACACATACCAGCCATTTTGTCCTTCTCTTTACTGTCTTTTAACTCCATACACCAACAGGCAACATAATATGGATGTTTAGTTGGGTAATCATCATGTGTTGGATATCCTTGTTTCAATGCCTTGTCATACTGAGACAGGGCAGATTTTATACCCAGCAACCTCACATCTACACTGAGGACATCGTCTTCCTCTGATAAATATTGTGGTTTATGTGCAAAATCAATGTTGCCCACCTGTAATGGGGGGGTGATCATCCTTCTTTATTTCAGTCATATAGCCAAAATATCTCAACAAGAAAACTAATAAACTTACTGCTATAATAGTTATAAAAGCACTAATTATACACTCTTCATATTGTGGATCACTATATCCCTTCATCTTTCCCTTTTTTTAACCTAAATATCCTCCAATCTCAAAATCTTTAAATACAATTCTGTTTACAGACTAATAACAATTTCAATTAGGAGATCTGGGCCAACAGATTAACTAGAGGTACTTATGGCTATACCTGCCCCTACACTAACTGTTGGTCCTTATGGCATCTTTGATTTCCCTCTTCAACAACACTTAGTCAGAGGAACTTACAGCTTAACCAGCCCCGACACTAAGTACAATGTCTTAAGACTGTGACCTAAATGTTTCAAAACTGCAACAAACCCCTTGAATTCCCCAACACCTAGATTCGCTTACTACAAAAGGTATGAGAGTCACCAGTCAGGTCAGGGACACGCAACCAAATTTAAAAAAATGAACAAAATCACCCTCTAATTTGATTGTAGGTCTTGATCCTGAAGGATATTTCTCACCCTGCTCGCTACGCCAATAAACTGTTGAGATTTTGTGGTTCCCAAACAAATGAGTCAGATGCTGGGCAGAATCAAGGGTCTTCGATACTTCAATTCAATTCAATTCAACAAGACTTTATTCCGTGTGCACAAAGGGAGAGCCCCTGGTACAAAAATCAGCCAGAGCCCCTCGAGCAAGGAGCCCCTCCCCTTACTATTTTATAGCACATGGCAGTTACATAACAGGTTACATAACAAGTTACATAACACAAACCTCTAAACCAATCAGGTTTAACCTTTCTATATATGGATTTGTTCGTCACATGCTTGTACTTCTCCACTCCACATGTTGAGCTGACCCCCCTCCCCTTGACTCATCTAGACTGTTCCTAGGGTGGTGAGCCACAGCATGCTTCTTTATGCATACATACCTTTTAAATCACATTTTGTTTAAAATGAACACAAGCATACCCTTCACCACTTACTGACATCCAGGCTGGGGAGAGCATACAATGCGAAAGGTACCTGCTGGTGGAATCCCTCAGGCAGCAGGTGGGAGAGCTACATCAGGAGGTGGCTAGGTTGAGGAGCCTCCGAATCCACGAGCAATTCCTGGATAGTGTTCATGAGGAGACAGCTGAGGTAGCTGTCCCAGTACACAGGACTGTGGACACACCACTGGTGGAGGAGGAGACGGCTCAGGGTGGACACTGGCAGCTGGTTACTTCTGGCAGCAGGCAGTTGAAGGATAAAATTAATTTGTTGTCAGTATGACCTCTGTGTGACCTGGATGTTAAGTCTGGTCTTTGTAAAGAGGTACGTGCTTGGACACAGGTATACGACCAGAAGGGGATAGGTGAAACTGGTATAAAGCTGTTTTACTGGTTTGAACCTGTTGTAAGGCCTGAGAAGGGAATGTGAGGGGGTAGGTAATGATTGGAGGGAATTTGGTGCAAAGGGGCATGACCTGTGTATGCATGCAACTGTAAGTGGTCAGTGGGAAAGGGGTGATTACCATGTAAGATAGTACAAAAGACATTGCCTTTTGTTGAGAAGTTGTGAAAACTTTTCCTGAGAGTATCCTGGAGATTTTTGCCCTGGAATGCATTCCTGAATAAAGCTGGTTGCTTAAGAAGGGTGTCTGGAATTGATTTGGTAGGGGTTTTGGGCCCCCATCCAAACCTTCGGATTAAAATTCTCCGTCACAGCGCTCCACCCCTGCTCCGAACCCTCCCACCATGGTACTAGGAAACCGTTATGCTCTTCTTGACACAGGAGATAAGGAATCACCCCCTACAATGGAGGAGGAGAAGCCTCGTAACCCCAAGGCTGGGAGGTCTGCTGCCACCACTGCGAGGAGGAAATGTAGGGTAGTGGTGGTCAGAGACTGTCTTCTGAGGGGGATGGAGGTGCCCATCTGTCTCCCTGACATTTCATCTCGGGAGGTATGCTATCTGCCAGGGGCCTGTATCTGAGACGTTACGGAGGCATTGTCGGGATTATCCGGCCCTCTGACTACTACCCCATGCTACTCATCCATGTGGGCACAAATGATACTGTGAGGTGTGACACTGAGAGGATCAAGAGTGACTACAGGGCTCTGGGGTACGGGTGAAGGAGTTTGGAGCGCAGGTGGTATTCTCTTGATCCTTCCTGTCAAGGTAGGGGCCGGGCAGAGACAGGTGCATCCTGGAGGTGAATGCCTGGCTGCGAAGATGGTGTTGCCAGGAGGGCTTTGGCTTCTCGACCATGGGATGCTATTCCAGGAAGGACTGCTAGGCAGAGATGGCGTTCACCTTTGAGGAGGAAGACCCTATTTGGACACAGACTGGCTAACCTAGTAAGGAGGCTTTAAACTAGGTTCGACGGGGACAGGTGAGCAAAGCCCACGGGTAAGTGAAGAACATGGAGACCTGGGAGATGGGTCAGAAATGGGAGGAGCGTGGGCTAAAATGGCAGAGAGAGAGAGGAGAGTCAGGGCAAAACTGGGAGGCAAGATCAAATCAGTATCTTAGATGCCTATATACAAATGCAGAAGTATGGGTAATAAGCAGGAAGAACTGGAAGTGCTAATAAATAAATACAATTATGACATTGTTGGCATCACAGAAACTTGGTGGGATAATACACATGATTGGAATGTTGGTGTATGGAAGGGTACAGCTTGCTCAGGAAGGATAGACAGGAAAAAAGGGAGGAGGTGTTGCCTTATATATTAAAAATGTACACACTTGGACTGAGGTGGAGATGGACATAGGAGACGTAAGTGTTGAGAGTCTCTGGGTTAGGCTAAAAGGGGTGAAAAACAAGGGCGGTGTCATGCTAGGAGTCTACTACAGGCCACCTACCCAGGTGGAAGAAGGTGGATGAGGCTTTTTAAACAACTAACAAAATCATCCAAAGCCCAAGATTTGGTGGTGATGGGGACTTCAACTATCCAGATATATGCTAGGAAAATAACACAGCAGGGCACAGACTATCCAATAAGTTCTTGGACTGCATTGGAGACAACTTTTATTTCAGAAGGTTGAAAAAGCTACCGGAAGCTGTTCTAGATTTGATTTTAACAAATAGGAGAAACTAGCTGAGAATTTGAAAGTGGAAGGCAGCTTGGGTGAAAGTGATCATGAAATCATAGAGTTCACAATTCTAAGGAAGGGTAGGAGGAGAACAGCAAAATAGAGACAATGGATTTCAGGAAGGCGGATTTTGGTAAGCTCAGAGAGCTGATAGGTAAGGTCCCATGGGAATCGAGACTGAGGGGAAAAACAACTGAGGAGAGTTGGCAGTTTTTCAAAGGGACATTATTAAGGGCCCAAAAGCAAGCCATTCCGCTGCGTAGGAAAGACAGAAAATACAGCAAGAGACCGCCTTGGCTTAAGCAGGAGATCTTGCATGATCTAAAAATAAAAAAGGAGTCCTATAAAAAATGGAAAGTAGGACAAATTACAAAGGATGAATATAGGCAAACAACACAGGAATGCAGGGCAAGATTAGAAAGGCAAAGGCACAAAATGAGCTCAAACTAGCTACAGAAATAAAGGGAAACAAGAAGACTTTTTATAAATACATTAGAAGCAAGAGGAAGACCAAGGACAGGGTAGGCCCACTGGTCAGTGAGGAGGGTGAAACAGTAACAGGAAACTTGGAAATGGCAGAGATGCTTGACTTCTTTGTTTCAGTCTTCACCGAGAAGTCTGTAGGAATGCCTAACATAGTGAATGCTAGTGGGAAGGGGGTAGGTTAAGAAGATAAAATAAAAAAGAACAAGTTAAAAATCACCTAGAAAAGTTAGATGCCTGCAAGTCACCAGGGCCTGATGAAATGCATCCTAGAATACTCAAGGAGCTGATAGAGGAGGTATCTGAGCTTCTAGCTATCATCTTTAGAAAATCATGGGAGACAGGAGAGATTCCAGAAGACTGGAAAAGGGCAAATATAGTGCCCATTTATAAAAGGAAATAAGAACAACCAGGAAACTACAGACCAGTTAGTTTAACTTCTGTGCCAGGAAGATAATGGAGCAAGTAATTAATCATCTGTAAACACTTGGAAGGTAGCAAGGTGATAGGGAACAGCCAGCATGGATTTGTAAAGAACAAATCATGTCAAACCAATCTGATAGCTTTCTTTGATAGGATACTTGAGTCTTGTGGATAAGGGAGAAGCGGTGGATGTGGTATACCTAGACTTTAGTAAGGCATTTGATACGGTCTCGCATGATATTCTTATCAATAAACTAGGCAAATACAACTTAGATGGGGCTACTATAAGGTGGGTGCATAACTGGCTGGATAACCGTACTCAGAGTAGTTATTAATGGTTCTCAATCCTGCTGGAAAGGTATAACAAGTGGGGTTCACAGGGGTCTGTTTTGGGACCAGCTCTGTTCAATATCTTCATCAACGATTTAGATATTGGCATAGAAAAATACGCTTATTAAGTTTGCAGATGATACCAAGCTGGGAGGGGTTGCGACTGCTTTGGAGGATAGGGTCATAATTCAAAATGATCTGGACAAATTGGAGAAATGGTCTGAGGTAAACAGGATGAAGTTTAATAAAGACAAATGCAAAGTGCTCCACTTAGGAAGGAACAATCAGTTTCACACATACAGAATAGGAAGCGACTGTCTAGGAAGGAGTACGGCAGAAAGGGATCTAGGGTTATAGTGGACCACAAGCTAAATATGAGTCAGCAGTGTGATGCTGTTGCAAAAAAGCAAACATGATTCTGGGATGCATTAACAGGTGTGTTGTGAGCAAGACAGAAGTCATTCTTCTGCTCTACTCTGAGCTGGTTAGGCCTCAGTTGGAGTATTGTGTCCAGTTCTGGGCACCGCATTTCAAGAAAGATGTGGAGAAATTGGAGAGGTCAGAGAGAGCAACAAGAATGATTAAAGGTCTAGAGAACATGACCTATGAAGGAAGGCTGAAAGAATTGGGTTTGTTTAGTTTGGAA
The DNA here is from genome assembly GCA_019425775.1 of Rafetus swinhoei. Lineage (NCBI taxonomy): Eukaryota > Metazoa > Chordata > Testudines > Trionychidae > Rafetus > Rafetus swinhoei. The sequence goes on along the minus strand of JAFJHL010000564.1, from coordinate 770,481 downwards.
AATAGAAGATTGAGGGGACATGATAGCAGTTTTCAGGTATCTAAAAGGGTGTCATAAGGAGGAGGGAGAAAACTTGTTCATCTTGGCCTCTGAGGATAGAACAAGAAGCAATGGGCTTAAACTGCAGCAAGGGAGGTTTAGGTTGGACATTAGGAAAAAGTTCCTAACTGTCAGGGTAGTCAGAAACTGGAATAAATTGCCCAGGGAGGTTGTGGAATCTCCTTCTCTGGAGATATTTAAGAGTAGGTTAGATAAATGTCTATCAGGGATGGTCTAGTCAGTACTTGGTCCTGCCATGAGGGTAGGGGACTGGACTCGATGACCTCTCGAGGTCCCTTCCAGTCCTAGTATTCTATGATTCTGTGATTGCTGGGTGAGCAAAGGCGGGGCAAGGCAAAGCAAGGGCTGGGAGGCGGGACACACACTACAGCAGGCTAGGCAGGGGTGGGGTAGGGCAGGCAAAGGGCTGTGCTCAGCTCAGGCGGGGCAGGTGCCAAACAAACTCTGGGGCTGGGCGGGGCAGGTCAGCAAACTCAGGAGGGAGTGAGAAACAAAACTGGTTAACAGGGAGGGGCAAGCAGCAGGGCGGGGGCAAGCTCCTGTGGTGCGGGCAAAATGGGAGTAACAGGGGTGAGGGGGCCCCCCCAGCCAAATGCTACTGAGGGAGGGGGGCGCCAAGCGTCCTGAGAGTGGGATCAAACCCCAAAGAATTAGGTAAGCCCCTTTAACAATGAAAGGGGAGTGTACACTGGTTGCCCCAGGTAACAATGGCTTACACTGGGTTTGATAGAAAATAAAAATGGTTTAATTAAGTTGAAGCAGTAGGGTTTAAGTGGTAATAAGTGAAAGTAGGCAGAGCAAAGTAGGTTACAAATGAAAAGAAACAAAACCGCTTGGCTAATTATGCTGAAACCTCAGTGCAAACTTAATCAAACTCACCCTAAAACCTCTTTTCCAGCTGCCCCTCCAAACCAGGGCTCTCTTCCCCACCCTGGGGTCCCTGGCCCCTTCCTTTAGATGCAGCCCAGCCAAGAGACCCAGGCCTCTCCTTTCCTATTCCTTTTAGGAGTTGAGGCCACTCCCTACCAACCACTGCTCAGACTTAAGGACAAAAGATTGTTTAACAGTGGCTCATCTAGAAGTTGCAGGTAACACCCTCCATGTCTCCCATTCATACATTTGAAACTCACCAAGTATTCCCCATCCATGTGTCTAATTTTCCACACACAAATGCTACATACAACAGAGTAAGATAAACAGAACCAGCAGACCATGACATGAAGATCGATGGGTTACATGAAATAATTTGCTCAAACCACCTTTGAGTTATGTATATTCATGTCCATGAGTCCATTTCATAAAGCATGGCGGGGGGGCTTCGTCACAGGTGCCTCCCCCTCCACGTCAGTGGGTGCCCCCTCGGCCCCACTCCAGAGAAGGAGGAGCAGGGTGTGGCTGCTGCTCCTCTTCTCCCCTCGGGAGCACCCTTCCCTCCCTCTCTCCCCTGCCTGTTGCTGGGAGACCTCCTGAGCATGCCTGCTGCTGCTGAGCCTCTCCTTCCCTGGACTGCTGCCACCACCCACAGCTTGCGAGAGAGAGAGGCGAAGAGGACCCCACCAGCACCCACCACCCAGAGGCCTTCCCTGGCTGGCTGCCACCTGCCCGCTCCTGCTGTTGCTGCTGTACCACCGGCACCCCACCGAGGAGGAGAAGAAGAGGACCACCATTTGGACTGTGGAGGGGGGTTTGTTTATTGAAACTGAGCTTTTCACCTGCTCCTGGGGTGGTGGTGAATTGAGTTGTTAAGAGGGGGGCTGGGGGAGAGGCGCAGTCCAATCCCCCCAGTCCAGCTGCCCCCCCATACCACCACCCCACAACCCCCTCCACCAACTCCCTTGCATCACCTAGACTCGCCCCTCGGTGGGGCTAGCCACTGTCCCCGCCCTTTACCATTTGGGACTGTTCCGCTGCAGCAGTGGGTGAGGACTGAGCCCCCACAAGCACTCGTGGGCATGCTCCCCCCCTTGAACTGGGCCCTAAACTGCACTCTCCTTGGACCTGAAGTGGTTCAGTGTCTGTGCTGCTTCTCAGTGGGGGCAGGGACCTCAGCTCGGGGCCTTGGCTGGGGGAGACCAGTGGACCTGGCCCAGCAGGACCGGGCGGTGAGGAGCCCCAGAGAGCAGGAAGGCAAGTGGCAGTGGCCGTGTCAGCACCCAGAGCCCCCGAGGGGTCACCTGTGACTGCCCCCCTGTCACACCAGGTTAATAATAAAAGTTCTTTTTCTTTTTTTTTTAATCACCACAATATTCCTGTTACAAGCATAATGACTAGATGGAAAAGTCACCAATTAATATACTCATGGGGACCCCATGGGCCAAACTTAGTTACAAAGGAGAGGAAAACCCATTTTTAAATGCACAGACAGCAGATTCTCATTCCCAAACCATAAAACAATAAAACCTAATGGATTTATCTAAACTTTACCCTACTTACAGATAGTGAAGAATCTTTTCTTGGAGAGAGACATTTTGTCTGTCCCCCTCAGTAGCTGTAGAGAAACTGCCCAGGTACAAAGGAGGGAAAAACCCAAAAATTCCTTTGTCCTAGTTTGAAATTCCTACCTACATTTCTATTGGCTGCTTGCTACCTGGTTAGGTAAGGGACATAGTGCATACTACTCATGGCAACTCTTATGGCAGTGGCCTTGGTTGTCTTCCTGTAACTTGCTCAGCATAGTTTTTATTTTTTTTAAAACAGTATTATAGATTGGATTCACTAACTCAGTCTCTGCTAGTGTAACTGGGTTGCCCAGTGTCATGGAGTGTGGGGGAGTCACAGGGCCCTATACCTCCATCTTCAGCCAGATGTGACTCTCAGCCAGCAAGTAGAATAGAAGGTTTATTCGTTGACAGGGACACAGCGTAACACAGACCTGTTGTTACAAGAACCAGTAGCAGACAGTACAAACCATCTTGGGGTAACGGGGCCCAGAGCCAGGGCTCTGGGCCCCTGCCTGGCTCCCCAAGCCAGCTAGGGTCCCTTCTCCCTAAGACAGCTGAAAACTAACTCACACCCCGCAACTGGTCCCAGCCCTCTAGGCAGCCCCACCCCCTCCTCTGTCCTGCTTCCCAGGCCCAGGTGTTATCTGACTATCATGGGTTGCATCTTCCCCCTGGGGTCAGGTGACTGGAGGCCTGGACCATTCCCTACGTGCCGTGCCTTCCCTTCCCTCAAGAGTCCTCCGAAGATATCTCTCTCTCATTCACACTCACACTCAGGACAGTAGAATCACATGCAAGGCAAAAAGGATAGGATAGCGAGTCTTGTGGATAAGGGAGAAGCGGTGCATGTGGTATACCTATACTTTACAAAGGCATTTGATACGGTCTCGCATGATCTTCTTATCAATAAACTAGGCAAATACAACTTAGATGGGGCTACTATAAGGTGGGTGCATAACTGGCTGCATAACCGTACTCAGAGAGTAGTTATTAATGGTTCACAATCCTGCTGGAAAGGTATAACAAGTGGGGTTCCGCAGGGGTCTGTTTTGGGACCAGCTCTCTTCAATATCTTCATCAACGATTTAGATATTGGCATAGAAAGTACGCTTATTAAGTTTGCAGATGATACCAAGCTGGGAGGGGTTGCTGCTTTGGAGGATAGGGTCATAATTCAAAATGATCTGGACAAATTGGAGAAATGGTCTGAGGTAAACAGGGTGAAGTTTAATAAAGACAAATGTAAAGTGCTCCACTTAGGAAGGAACAATCAGTTTCACACATACAGATTGGGAAGTGACGGTCTGGGAAGGAGTACAACAGGAAGGGATCTAGGGGTTATAGTGGACCACAAGCTGAATATGAGTCAGCAGTGTGATGCTGTTGCAAAAAAAGCAAACATGATTCTGGGATGCTGTAAACGTCTTATGCCTGGCTAACCCAGGCGATGTCTTTATTTACGTTTCCCAGCCGCTGTCCCTTTGCGGCTCCCCAAGTCCTGCCCGCTCTCGAGTCCCGCTTACTGCTATCGGCGCGTCCACCGGTGCCTTCTGGAAGTCCCCGGCAAAGGGGGGGGAAGGGGTCCGGGCCCGCCCTCTCTCACGGACCCCAGCCCAGGGCCCTAAGGACACAGACTCCCTCGGGTCCGGTCCAGCTGACGGGGCTTCCCGCCGTAACACGCCAGCCCACGGGCAACTGAGAGCCCTGCCCTGGGCTGCTTCCTTCCCTCCCTTACCTAAACTGGGCTTTCCCCGGCGTCCCGGCCGTTCGCCACGCCCCGGCATGGACCTGATGGTCCTATGGTTCCCCGTGGCGTCTTTCTCCCACCTCTGGCGCCGGGGTGTTGCCTCACACCCCGTCGCTCTCGCCCCTCCCTTTGGAGAGGCTCGGAGCCCCTTTTAAACTTTGGCGCCGGGGTGTTACGTCACACCCCGTCGCCCTCCTCCAGCATCTCCCCCTCCCTTACCTGAACCGGCCGCGGAGCACGCCGGGCAAGCCGCTCTGCGGCCGCTCGGGGCCCCGTCTTCGACCCGCGCCGTGACGTAGGGGGGGCGCGGGTGCCAAGCTACGCTCCGGGCTGCCCGGAGCTGCGCAGCGCTGGCTCCTTCCTTGCCACCCCGCGCCCCATACAGGACAGCGGCGGGCAGCGGTTTAGTGCGGGGCAGCCGTGCCCCATCACACTCCTCTCCCCTTCGGTTTTCCCCTACCCCCGGGTCCCCCAATTCTTGCATGTACTCCAGCCTCGAAAAGAACTCTGCATTGCCATGGTCCCGGCCGGCTCGATGTGCCACCTCAAACGAGTAGGGCTGCAGAGCCAAGTACCACCGTATAATCCGACTGTTCGTCTCCTTCATGGATTGCATCCACCTTAAGGGAGCGTGGTCAGTTACCACCTGGAACCGGTTTCCTAGGAGATAATATTGCAGAGAGTCAACGGCTCATTTTACGGCCAGGGCTTCCTTCTCTATGGTGGAATATCTCAGCTCCCTAGGGAACAACTTTCGACTAATGTATACAATCGAGTGTTCCTCCCCTCCTTGTTCCTGTGACAACACCGGCCCGAGCCCCACTTCGGAGGTGTCCGTTTGCAAGACAAAGGGCTTCGTGAAGTCCGGTTTGGCCAGGACTGGGGCCTGCCTGTGTCAGGCACTCCTTTAGTTTCTGGAATGCCTGGTCACAGCTCGTGGTCCAGGTTACTCTCTTGGGTAGGGCACTTTTAGTGAGGTCTGTTAGTGGCGCCGCCAGCATTGCGAAATAGGGTACAAAGCGCCTGTAATACCCTGTGAGGCCCAGGAATTGCCACACTTGTTTTTTTGTTGTAGGTGGGGGAAAGTTCTTTAAGGCCCCTACCTTGTCTACCAGGGTCTTCAACCATCCTCTCCCCACCGTGTACCCCAAGTACGTGACTTCGTGTTCCCCGAACCGGCACTTGCCTGGGTTGGCTGTGAGACCGGCTTCTCGTAGGGATCGTAGGACTGCTCTTACCCTCCACAGGTGTTCCGGCCAGGATACGCTATAGATCACAATATCGTCTATATAAGCGGCGGCATATTGCCCATGGTCTCCGAGTACTTTGTCCATCAGGCGTTGGAAGGTGGCCACTGCTCCATGGAGTCCGAAAGGCATTCTTGTAAATTGGTATAAGCCAAACGGTGTCGAAAACGCCATCTTTTCTCTCTGGACGTGGGGGTCAGCGGGATCTGCCAATAGCCTTTGGTCAGATCGAGTGTTGATATATGCCGGGCCTTCCCGAGCCGGTCCGAAAGCTCATCTACTCGGGGCATCGGGTATGCGTCGAACCGGGACACGGTGTTGACCTTGCGGAAGTCAATGCAGAATCTCGTCGACCCGTCCGTCTTTGGGACTAGCACTATGGGGCTTCTCCAATCGCTGAACGACTCCTCCACCACTCCCCACTGCAACATCCGTTGCAGCTCCTCCCGCACTACATCCCACATCTTTCGGGGTAGGGGCCAGAGTGGTGCCCGCACGGCCTTCCCGGGTTCAGTCGCGATGTGGTGGTGCGCCAGGGTGGTGTGTCCCAGGTGGACATTCAGGACTTGCGGAAATTCTTGCAGCAGGGCATACAACTCAGCACGCTGGTCTGGCCTTAGTTCTGCCCCTGCCTGTAGGTCGGGGGGGTGGCCGGGCCTTTCCCCTCGGGCCCTAAGTCTACTCCGCGGGGCACGGGGTCTACCAGCAGCCCTTCCCTTCCTTTCCACGCCTTCAGGGGATTGACATGATAGACCTTCGTCTCTCTCTGGCCCTCCTGTATCCGCACCTCATAATCTACCTCTCCCACCCGCTTTACTATCTCAAATGGGCCTTGCCATTTGGCCAGCAGTTTCGACTCCTGCGTGGGTAATAACAAGAGTACCCTGTCCCCTGGCTGAAAGGTTCGTAGCTTGGCTTGCCTGTCATAGTACCCTGCCTGCTTTTCTTGGGCTAACAGCAGATTGGCCCTAGCAAACTCCCCCAGGGCTTGTAATTTTTCCTGTAGATTCAATATGTATTGTACGGTGCCCTGGACTCTCATTCCCTGCTCCTCCCAGTCCTCCTTAATGATATCTAGTATCCCGCAGGGTTGGCGCCCGTACAACAATTCAAAGGGCGAGAACCCTGTGGAAGCCTGTGGCACTTCCCAAACCACAAATAGTAGGGCGGGCAGCAGCCTATCCCACTCCCGGCGGTCACTCTCAACGAACTTCCTCAACATGTTTTTCAGTGTCCCATTAAATCTTTCTACTAAACCGTCCGTCTGGGGGTGGTAGACCGAGGTCCTCAGTGCCTTAACCTCCAATAGCCTACAAAGCTCCTTCATTAGGCGTGACGTGATGTTCGTGCCTTGATCAGTTAATATCTCTTTGGGCAGACCAACTCGGGCGAATATTTCTACCAGCTCTGTGGCCAATGTCTGGGCAGTTGTATTCCTCAAGGGCACCGCCTCGGGGTACCTGGTGGCGTAATCCACCAGTACCATGATGTACTGGTAGCCGGTCTTTGTCTTCTCCAAGGGCCCTACCAAGTCCAGGGCTACCCTTTCGAAGGGGACCCTGATTACTGGGAGGGGGACCAAAGGTGCCCGAGGGACGCCCTTAGGGTTGGTTTTCTGGCATTCCAGGCAGGACTCACAGTAATCCTTTGTCTCCCGGTAGACCCCTGACCAATAAAATCATTGTAATATCCTCCTTGCGGTCTTCTCATACCCTAGGTGGCCCGCCCATGGGTTGGTGTGTGCTAGGTCTAGCACCTGACGGCGATACCTCCGGGGTACTAGCAACTGCCGCACCGTGCCCTGGTCAGTAATCCCTTCTATGACCCGGTATAAACGGTCGTGACGTACCTCAAAGTAGGGCCCCGTCTTCCAGTCTGCTCCCTCGTCCTGTTGCCCCGGTGTTCGTGCCGCCTCCTCCCAAGCTCTCTGCAGCACGGGATCTTCTCTTTGCTCTTGCACGAAGTCGCTGTCCATCAGCTCACAGGGTGTTCCTGCCGTACGCCCCTCTCCCTCATTGGCCCTTGGTCGCGGGGTTGGGCACGCCGACCCCCCTTGGTGGCCCTCTTCTTGCCCTAGCATTCCTTCGCTAGGCTTTCGGTGGAGCTGTTCCCGCCACTCGTCCATTACCCGTTGGAATCCCTCCCAATCACGACCGAGGAGGACGGGGTAAGGCAGCCTAGGGGCGACTACGACAAATCAGGAAAGAGATCTTGGAGTTATTGTGGACAGTTCTCTGAAAACTTCCACACAGTGGGCAGCGGCGGTCAAAAAGGCAAATAGGATGCTAGGAATTATTAAGAAAGGGATAGAAAATAAGACCCAGAATATCTTACTGCCCCTGTATAAAACTATGGTACGCCCACATCTTGAATACTGTGTACAGATGTGGTCTCCTCACCTCAAAAAGATATTTTGGCCTTGGAAAGGGTTCAGAAAAGGGCAACTAAAATGATTAGGGGTTTGGAACGGGTCCCATATGAGGAGAGGTTAAAGCGACTGGGACTTTTCAGTTTAGAAAAGAGGAGACTGAGGGGATATGATAGAGGTGTATAAAATCATGAGTGGTGTGGAGAGGGCCGATAAAGAAAAGTTATTTATTAGTTCCCCATAATAGAAGAACTAGAGGACACCAAATGAAATTAATGGGTAGCAGGTTTAAAACTAATAAAAGAAAGTTCTTTTTCACACAGCGTGTAGTCAGCATGTGGAACTCCTTGCCAGAGGAGGCTGTGAAGGCTAGGAATATAACAGAGTTTAAAGAGAAGCTAGATAATTTCATGGAGGTTAGGTCCATAAAAGGCTATTAGCCAGGGGATAAAATGGTGTCCTTGGCCTCTGTTTGTCAGAGGCTGGAGAGGGATGGCAGGAGACAAATCGCTTGATCATTGTCTTGGTCCACCCCCTCTGGGGCACCTGGTGCTGGCCACTGTCGGCAGACAGGATACTGGGCTAGATGGACCTTTGGTCTGACCCGGTACGGCCGTTCTTATGTTCTTATGACTACGATATAACACCAACTCTCATAGGATCCGTCCTCAATCTGGACCCAGGCTGTGGGGTAGGGGTGCGTGTCCCCGTGGACGCATTGAATGTGTATGGGGGGGCCCCCGGGCCTCGTTGCCTTCAACCAACTCCGCCCGCACCATAGTTTGACCGCAGCCCGAGTCTACCAGGGCTACAACTGGCCGCCCTCCTACCTTCACGGTCTTCAGGATCCTCCCGGTCCCTTGTTCGCCGCTGGTCCCCTCGCTCGTGAGAGCCCGGGCGTAGGTGCAATCCATGTATGGGCAATCCTTCACGAAGTACCCTTCCTGCCCGCATCGGAAACATGCGCCCCTTGTCGGCCCTGCTCGTTCTTGGCCCCTAGTCCCTTCCGCAGGCGGGGGGTTCTTCTCTCCTACGGGTTCCCTGAGGGGTATGGACCATGCAGGGGCAAGCCTCCCTTCCCCCCGGCCCCCGTACCGCCCTCGGGTACCTTCAGGGTTTTCCCTCGATCGCCCAGGTCGGGGCATTGCTCCCCTGGGTATGGGGCTTCCCCTGTCTCCCTTTCCTACCCCTTCGGCGGACTCTGCGGCGTCATAATGCTCCATCAACCTGACTGCTTCATTCAAGGTCGAGGGGTGGTGCCGCCATTCCCATCGCTGTCCGCCACTGGGTAGGATATTCAGAAACTGTTCTAGGACCAGCGCTTTGGCTACTTGGGCCCCCGTCCGCTGGTTGGGGTCCAGCCATCGCCATCCTGCCTCCCCTAGTTTCTGTGCTATCACCCTTGGCCTGGTCCCCGGTGTATACCATTCATGGCGGAACCGCTGCCTGTAGGTTTCGGGGGTTATCCCCATCTGGTCTAGGATGGCTTCCTTGACCTTGTAGTATCGTAGGGCATCCCGGGTCCCCAGGCTCCGGTAGGCCAGCTGGGCCTGGCCGGTGAGGTAAGGGGCTAGCAGGGTGGCCCAGTGGTCCTCGGGCCACTGCGCCGCGTGGCCACCCTCTCGAAGGTCGTTAGGAATGCCTCCGGGTCGTCCGTTGGACTCATCTTGGTCAACCGGACGGGCAAGCGGGAAATGCCTCCCTCTTCCTCCTCGTCGTCCCCCATCTCCCCGGTATTCCCCCGACATGGTACCCCATATTGCTGTAGCCACCTTTCTTGTTGTACCTGGTGTTGCTCGGCTAGTTCTCTTATCAGCTGCCGCTGTTGTTCCTGATGCTGGGACGTCAACTGCTGTATCAGCATGGTTTGCTGTTGGTGATGTTGTTGTTGTGTCTGCCATCCACTCCACCATCTTGGCCGGCTCCATTTTGGCTAAACCGGGCAAACAAGAGAAACTTGGGGAGAGGTGATGACCTACAAACGACCAATGGGACAGGAGTTGCCACCCTCTCTCCCTTTCTGTCCGGGATTTGGGGCTTTTTTTTGTTTCTTTTCTTTTTTTTTTTCCCCCTCTCGCTGGGGCTTACCCTCACTCACCCTCCATATCCTAACACCCCTGCCCCTACAGGGGTTGGGGTCGATTGCTCACATTCTCCACCATCTGTAAACGTCTTATGCCTGGCTAACCCAGGCGATGTCTTTATTTACATTTCCTCGCCGCTGTCCCTTTGCGGTTCCCCAAGTCCTGCCCGCTCTCGAGTCCCGCTTACTGCTATCGGCGCGTCCACCGATGCCTTCTGGAAGTCCCCGGCAAAGGGGGGGGAAGGGGGGTCCGGGCCCGCCCTCTCTCACGGACCCCAGCCCAGGGCCCTAAGGACACAGACTCCCTCGGGTCCGGTCCGGCTGACGGGGCTTCCCGCCGTAACATGCCAGCCCGCGGGCAACTGAGAGCCCTGCCCTGGGCTGCTTCCTTCCTCCCTTACCTAAACTGGGCTTTCCCGGCGTCCTGGCCGTTCGCCCACGCCCGGCATGGACCTGATGGTCCTATGGTTCCCGTGGCGTCTTTCTCCCACCTCTGGCGCCGGGTGTTGCCTCACACCCGTCGCTCGCCCTCCCTTTGGAGAGGCTCGGAGCCCCTTTTAAACTTTGGCGCCGGGGTGTTACATCACACCCCGTCGCCCTCCTCCGGCATCTCCCCCTCCCTTACCTGAACCGGCCACGGAGCATGCCGGGCAAGCCGCTCTGCGGCCGCTCGGGGCCCCGTCTTCGACCCACGCTGTGACGTAGGGGGGGCACGGGCGCTGAGCTATGCTCCGGGCTGCCCGGAGCCGTGCGGCGCTGGCTCCTTCCCTGCCGCCCCACGCCCCATACAGGACCGTGGCGGGCGCCGGTTTAGTGCGGGGCAGCCATGCCCCGTCACAGATGCATTAACAGGTGTGTTGTGAGCAAGACATGAGAAGTCATTCTTCCGCTCTACTCTGCGCTGGTTAGGCCTCAGTTGGAGTATTGTGTCCAGTTCTGGGCACCGCATTTCAAGAAAGATGTGGAGAAATTGGAGAGGGTCCAGAGAAGAGCAACAAGAATGATGAAAGGTCTAGAGAACATGAGCTATGAAGGAAGGCTGAAGAATTGGGTTTGTTTAGTTTAGAAAAGAGAAGACTGAGGGGACATGATAGCAGTTTTCAGGTATCTAAAAGGGTGTCATAAGGAGGAGGGAGAAAACTTGTTCATCTTGGCCTCTGAGGATAGAACAAGAAGCAATGGGCTTAAACTGCAGCAAGGAGGTTTAGGTTGGACATTAGGAAAAAGTTCCTAACTGTCAGGGTAGTCAAATACTGGAATAAATTGCCCAGGAGAGGTTGTGGAATCTCCATCTGTGGAGATATTTAAGGGTAGGTTAGATAAATGTCTATCAGGGATGGTCTAGACAGTATTTGGTCCTGCCATGGGGGCAGGGGACTGGACTCGATGACCTCTCGAGGTCCCTTCCAGTCCTAGTATTCTATGATTCTATTAAAAAAGCAGAGTGATCATTGTATTCACTCTATCTGTGTTTGTATTCACAAGAGTGAATGCAATCCCCACTATGTCACAGTCAGTCCTCCTTCTTCCCAGTACTCTGTGTGGTAGAACCTCCCAGCATGCATTGCCTAACATGCTGCTGTTGGTGTTGCTTTGTATGCTTGTCCTCCAGGCTCCTCTCTCTCTCTGCTAGTGAGGCACTGTGGGATAGCTGCCTACATTCTCCCGCCCCACCCCTCCGCCCCTGCAAAACATTGATACAAAACATTGATACATATTTTTGGAAAATGTGGAGTCCTTTGGAAAATTCTTATTGGTAAAACAGGGGCCAGGTGGAAAGAGCCATGTCTGAAGGGCTGTAAATGTACACTGCCTCTTTCAATGACATGCACATTTCATTTTCGGAATAATGGGGCAAGATTTGTTAAATGGAGAGAGATTTCTGTTGCTGGTTTAGCAGGGGTCAAAAAATGATTTTGAGCACCCTGGAGATAGACTATTTCTTTGCAGCGTGAACAATGTACCCTCTAATTTTTTCCATCCGTGTGTGGAATAAATTTTGTTACATTCACTGAGCATGTGTGGATGTGCAGCAGCAGTAGAAACACATGTTGCTAGCTGTGGGCACTCTGCTAGTCAACTGGGCGGCACCTGAATGTTTCCTGGGTGGCCAGCCTCCCAAGTGCTCAGCTTGCAGGGAACACTGAAATGCAGAAAGCTCCATTCAGCAGTCCTTCATGAGGTATATAGGCAATTAACTTGAAATGGCACATCTTCTAGCTAAAATGAAGGTGTGTTATGGGAGGCAGGCATTTCCCAGACTCTCAGATCAAGCAAATCAGTAGGAGTCTGGAGCTTTTACAGAATGGTTTTGCTTCCCTCTTGAGGAAGGCTTTTTTTGTTTGTTGTACCCTTCATTTCCCCGTGGGCCCTTTCAATATTTCCCATTGGCTAGGTAGCTGCTGGCTGCCTAGTTAGAGGTGAAGTTTTGCATGCGTGTAACGGGTAGACTACATTTTTTTTAAAAAAGGATGGAAAGGCTGGGGTGGTCCAGGGACTGTGATTTAAAACCTGTCTGCATCCGAGTGTCTACGCCTTCCATTGGGCAGCTGGAGTGCGGGGGGGATTTCAAGCTGCCAATTACAGTTCATTGGCTCGCCACACAGCTGACCTCCCGAGACCACCCTATGAAGGCGTTACTTGGGGGTAAAATAAAATCCCCGCCCTCCGCACTGTCAACGAGCTAGGCAGAGAGCTTTCTGGGTCAGCGCCCACCTCCTCTAACGCCGGGCTTAGTACCGTGCGAAAGGGAAGCTGGCAAATCGGGGAAAGCCATCTTTGTGTGCGTGGAGCGGCCCACACCGCCGTTTCATAGGCTCCGGCAGGTGCTGCCCGGCCGATGATGCGGGCGCTCGCTCGCCTGCCTCCCTGCAGACAGCGAATGGAACATTTTTAGCTGGGAACGCCGGCAGGCAGCGCGAAGACACCGATACTGCTGCCTCCCCCGGCTGTAATCTGACCCAGCAGACTGCAGCTCGGTAGGTATGCTCGGATCTACCTCCCCCTCTAAAAATAGCTCATCCTTTCTAGCGCCTTCGGGAGCCTAAAACGGGGGGGCTCCTCCCCTACGGCCGCAGGGACTCTGAGCACAGGTTCACAAACTTTAGTATTCGGCTGTCATTGGACGCTGCCCTTCCCTGCTTTTATTCTCTTCCCGGCGCTGCTTGGGAATGAGAAAAGGGGGTGACCTGGTGCATAAACAGGCGGCAGCGGGATTAAACCTTTTCCCAGCCCACCTCACGTTGATGTTTAATCTTATGTAATTTTCCCCTAGTCCATGTATTGGTTTTCCTGTAAAATAAGATCCGGATGGGCATAGGTTTCAGGGGGCCCTGCTTCTTCCCGGCGTAAGCTGCTGGGGGCAAAGTTACCCAGCCTGCTGGATAACGGGTTTTATTCCCCCCACCCCCAGTAGAGCTCTGGGCAGGCGCCCAGTGACCCAGTGCGTCTCAGATGGATGCTAGTGAAGTCCTCCATGTGACTGCTCGCCCTTCAGAGAGGTTATGAATGAAATTATCTGCGGTATTTCCCCAGTATCAAAGTGGGCTGGACACCAGTCGGTGGACAAGCGTCTCTTTGAGATAAATTTTAAAAAAAAATACTCTAGGAGCACCTTAAAGACTAACAAAACATGTAATTTACAAACCTTGTGTTCCAAATTGGGCTAGTGGATTTATTTAAAAAAACATTTCCAGTATGGGTGCATAAGATGTGTATATATTAGACATATGTGTGTGTTCCATATAATATTAGTGTATATGTGGTAGGTACTGTGAATGTGTGCATAATATCCATGAAATTTTACTTTTATTTTGCATGTATAGATACTGACAAGTCAGCTAGCATGTAGCAGATACCTATTCATGAGTAATGCTTGTGAATTATAATATACAAGGGATGCATCGGTTTTTCTATTATTGATCTCTCTTTAAAGTTGTGATTATTTCTTATAATGTCAAGTGTAGGGCAAAAAGGATATTCCTTTCCAAAAACAATTTATTTCTCAGTGCTAATAGTATTTTAATTGTGGTAGGTTTAAGTGCACTCAACGTTTTAAAACAACTGCCTTTTGTTACCCATTGATAAGCACTGTCCAATATTTGTCCAATGCAGAAGACCATGCAGAGAAATTTATATATCAATAGCTCCACAGAATAATTTATCAATGTGTATTGGTATTGCATCTGGCAATAATTGGGACAGGTCCCTAATGTGCCGTAAAATGTTTTGAAACACTGCATACAAATGCAGCCATTCATATTAATGTTTTAATAACTGCACCAAGTGGATACAGAGAAGCAGGGAAAATGAAGGCTGCCACCATCACAATATAAATGAGTAATTCAGAGCAAGGTTAGAGCCACGTTAAGAAAACAATATGAAATAGAGGCATAGAGCAAGCCATAGAATGGAAATGAAAGGGAACTGCTTAAAATTGATGAGAAGAAAATAAATGTGGAAAGGAACTGTATGCTGGAAGAAGCACTATAGTCAATTTAAGTTTGTATGACTGGAAGGTATTTCCTTATTACTATTATTAGAGTGGGTCTTTTTTGTTATACACAATTTGAGAGAGGAAAGCCATTTGAAACTGGGGATTTTCTATCTAAAAACCTATTATTGAATAGATTAACAAGCTTCTTATTCCAAAATAATAAACCTTCATTTCACAAGGAATAATGCCTATTTCAAAATAAGGTGTGTGTGGATGGTGCAGCTGTGGTTATTTTGAAATAATTGGCCTCCAGGGCATCTCACAGCTGCCCTGGTGGCCACTCTGTCCACACCCCTCAACTCTATAGTTTCCTTTCCCCTGAAGCCTTTAAAGGTGCAGGCAGAAGGGAAAGGGCTTGTGGCATGACACAGGCCCTGCTAGCCCCATGCCACAAAGCAGCACCCTGCATTGTCTTCCCTGCTGCCATGGCCAAGCCCAGCACTCTGTCTGAGCCCCCCATGGCTACAAGCACACCAGTAGCCAGCTCGGAAGCCCTTGGCCGGGGTGAAAGAGGGCACTGGCCTGGACTAGTGTAGAGATCCTGGATCTCATCAAGGTTTGGGGAGAGGAATCAAATCTTCAGGGTCTCCACACCAGGCACCACAATGCGGATGTCTATGTCTGGATGACCGCAAGCCTGGCCCAGAAGGGCCACAACCACACTCAGGAGCAGGTGCAGATGAAGAATATAAAAGAACTGCACCAAGCCTACACCAAGGCTAGGGAACAAAGTTCCTGATCTGGAGCAGCACCCCAGACCTGATGCTTTTACCAGCAGCTGTATGGCATCCTGTGGGGGAGGGGTTGGTTGGTCCCTCCCCCACCCTGCATTGTGGCCTCTGTTTGGGAGATGCCCATCCTCCGCCACCAGGAGGGCAGGGCTGTGGACCAGGAGGAGGAGCAGCAGCAGGCCAGCCTGGACACCATGCCCACCAGCCTGGAGGTGGTCATAAGCCTGGAGCCTGTCTTCTCTCTTTCTCCGCCCCCCCCCCCCGGCCGGATGTTTCCCGGGGCTCGGATGAGGCCAGGGAAGGCATTTCAAGTGAGTTCCATAACTTTCCCTATACACATGTGGGGGCAGGTGAAGGGCGGTGTGCTCCTCTCTCAGCCTGGGGCTTGCACAGAAGCCTGTGCATGTGGAGCGCCAGTCTGGAGCACACAACCTCATGAGGCTGCCACATGGGAACCCCTCGCTCCTTCTCACAAGGTTCCTGGAGAGGCCTGCCTTACTCTGGCCTCTGTGGAGGGACACCTTCACAAGACAAGCCACCACTAAGGAGGCTGGGGTCATGGAACCACTCAGCAGTGCTGCACATGGCACAGGGTCATGTCTGCACTTGGGCAGCATCTGCTCCTGGTCAAGTGTGGCAAGGCAAAGGACACCGATCCCTTGCATGGGAACCTGCTGGGAGGAGGAAGAGGAGGGGACCCCAGTAAGGCTCTCTTCAGAAAGTGGATTTTGACGCTCATACACACACACACCCATCCTCCAGCAGGCAGCAATAGAAGTTATCCCTCCGCGGGACACTGCCACTTCCGGACTTGGCGTGTGTGGGATAGAGGGGAAGCCGAGCTGTCCTGTAACCCCCTCCCACCCGCAGGCTCCTGCCCTGGCTGGCACCTTCCCATGCACTCCAGTGCCACTCTCAAGCACCCACTTCCTCCCCCCCAGTCTCTCCAGCACCTGCCCCTGGCTTCTTCCCCTAGTGCCCCCCCCCCACAAGAGCCATGCACATGAGGCGGTGTGACCTCCCAGGCAGATGAGGTGTCCAAGGCAGGTGCTGGTGCCAGTCCCGGCCCCATACCTGAACACCTCTGCCCTTGCTCCTCCCCCCACCTGGGTTCTTTCTCCAGTCCCTCCCCAGTTAGAAACATAGAATATTAGGACTGGAAGGGACCTCGAGAGGTCATGGGAGTCCAGTCCCCTGCCCTCATGGCAGTACCAGTCTAGTACTGTCTAGACCATCCCTGATAGACCTTTATCTAACATACTCTTAAATATCTCCAGAGATGGAGATTCCACAACCTCCTGGGCAATTTATTCCAGTGTTTGACTACCCTGACAGTTAGAACTTTTTCCTAACATCCAACCTAAACCTCCCTTGCTGCAGTTTAAGCCCATTGCTTCTTGTTCTATCCTCAGAGGCCAAGATGAACAAGTTTTCTCCCTCCTCCTTATGACACCCTTTTAGATACCTGAAAACTGCTATCATGTCCCCCCTCAGTCTTCTCTTTTCCAAACTAAACAAACCCAATTCTTTCAGCCTTCCTTCATAGGTCATGTTCTCTAGACCTTTAATCATTCTTGTTGCTCTTCTCTGGACCCTCTCCAATTTCTCCACATCTTCTTGAAATGCGGTGCCCAGAACTGAACACAATACTCCAACTGAGGCCTAATCAGCGCAGAGTAGAGCGGAAGAATGACTTCTCGTGTCTTGCTCACAACACACCTGTTAATGCATCTCAGAATCATGTTTGCTTTTTTTGCAACAGCATCACACTGTTGACTCATGTTTAGCTTGTGGTCCACTATAACCCATAGATCCCTTTGTCGTACTCCTTCCTAGACAGTCGCTTCCCATTCTGTATGTGTGAAACTGATTGATTGTTCCTTCCTAAGTGGAGCACTTCGCTTTTGTCTTTATTAAACTTCATCCTGTTTACCTCAGACCATTTCTCCAATTTGTCCAGATCATTTTGAATTATGACCCTATCCTCCAAAGCACTTGCAACCCCTCCCAGCTTGGTATCATCTGCAAACTTAATAAGTGTACTTTCTATGCCAATATCTAAATAGTTGATGAAGAGAGCTGGTCCCAAAACAGACCCCTGCGGAACCCCACTTGTTATACCTTTCCAGCAGGATTGTGAACCATTAATAACTACTCTCTGAGTACGGTTATCCAGCCAGTTATGCACCCACCTTATAGTAGCCCCATCTGAGTTGTATTTGCCTAGTTTATTGATAAGACGATCATGCGAGACCGTATCAAATGCCTTTGTAAAGTCTAGGTATACCACATCCACCCCTTCTCCCTCATCCACAAGACTCGTTATCCTATCAAAGAAAGCTATCAAATTGGTTTGACGTGATTGGTTCTTTACAAATCCATGCTGGCTGTTCCCTATCACCTTACCACCTTCCAAGTGTTTGCAGATGATTTCCTTAATTACTTGCTCCATTATCTTCCCTGGCACAGAAGTTAAACTAACTGGTCTGTAGTTTCCTGGGTTATTCTTATTTCCCTTTTTATAGATGGGCACTATATTTGCCCTTTTCCAGTCTTCTGGAATCTCTCCTGTCTCCCATGATTTTCCAAAGATACCTCCTCTATCAGCTCCTTGAGTATTCTAGGATGCATTTTATCAGGCCCTGGTGATATATTTCCCCAAATAAAAATCACTGAGGGTATGTCTACACTTAGTTCGGACTAGGAGACAAATGAAGCATGCGAGTTGCTAATGAAGCCTTGAGTTTAAATATCCCGTGCTTGATTAACATATTTGCAACTAGTCGCCATTTCAAAATGCTGGTCACCCGATTTAACTTGCCGCGTGTAGAGGCGGTAGTCCGATCCAAAACCCTTCCCTCGAATTAACAGTTACTCGTGCAATGAGGGTTTTAACTCATGAGAATCTCACCGCTTACCTTAGATTGGATGCTATTTCAAATTAATGTTCTTTGGTCACTGCAGCATCTCCATGAACACGCACCAGTGTGTGTGCTCTCACTTACGCACCTACTACTAGCCCGGCAGTCCTTTTATTCTGGTAATTCTATCCAGTGTCTCAAGTTAACATGATCAACATCTAAACCTTTTAAAGAGCGCATCCATCTCAGGAGAAACTAATTAGTTTCAGAACTGTTTGAAGCTGGGAAAAAGATGAGGAGTAAATAGTCTGCTGTACAGAGCTGTGAACTTAAGTTTTATTTTCCCTTGTAGAGTCTCTGCTTGTTCCATCAGTATCCATTTCTCTCACTTTGGGGTATTTCTCTGCCCTGGAAGCTCTGTGTCACAGCCAGTCTCCAGTCTACTGGGAATAACTACAACCCGCCAGGTTAAATACAATAGTTTCAGGGTTTTTAATTTACTTTGGAAGCACCAGTACAGCACCAGCACTATTATAAAATCACAACTCCCCACATAATTTGGCAAACACTATTCAAATCCATCCCCAAGATATTTCGTCGCCATTAAAGGCGCTGCCCATGATGATAGATTTGACCTACTGCCTGGTTGAGTGCCTCAGAGTAAGGTGTTGGCATGGTCTACGGTTTTCCTATATGTGTGTACCTCAGACGGCCAACCCCGATATGCCTTTGGGCGTCAGCCACCAACTCCTCGATATCTGCCTGCAGGGCCAGCAGACCCTCCTCTAGGTACTTACTTCCTCCACGCCACTCAGGATCCCATGTTAGGTTATCTGTCATTGCTGAAGTGCGGTAGAGCCGCGGCTCGTCAATGGTCAGGATCACCCCGCGAGGGACTGTTATGCACACGGATAGATCTGGAGAGGGGCAGGACCTTCCATTTAGTTCAATGGAGTGGTCTGTCTGGGTAGTCAAACACCAGTAGGTACCGTTTATTTGGACCAGCTCGATGTTCATTTGTTTCTCTGTGACAACCACATCAAACCTAGACAGATTCGTCATGATGTTATATGGGCAGGTACATAAGATTTCCTTATCAAAGTGGGTGCAACAATCCCTGGGTACAGGGAGGCTCCCACACCTTCAGAATAAGCAATGCCCTCGACTCTATCTATATGCCCCTGCTTTGGTACAGGCAGGGAGGTTACCATTCTGCTCACTGTGAGTGAGGAATCCCCAGAGGGGCCAAAAGCAAACGGTTATACTATGGCCTGTCCAGGTGGGCCTTTGGGTCCTCATGGATTCTCTAGTTCCTCACTCCCATGGATGGGTACGGGGGAGATGGGGACTCACCACCATAAGGGCTGGGTGGTCAAAGCTTGCCCTATCCTCCAACATTGCTCTTCTAATGCCTTTAATTTAGTTTCATTAATTAGCAATCCAATCAGTCTCTGGTCCAAATATCTGGTTAGGTCTAGTGAAGTGGACACAGAGCTGGACAGATCCTTCAAACTATCCAGGATCAATCGATTGGCTTGGCTGGTGTCTAGGCCTTCACGGGCACTGGATATTACTGCATCTACCAGCCTGGATTCTATACAATTTCTGGGCTATGACATAAGTGTTGCTGACAGAGATTCCAGGCCCAAACCAATCTGCGATGGTATCTGCTAAGCCCCCTCATTGCCTAATCAGACACTTGCCAATTTGATTAGCCAGTCTAGCACACAGCTGGTCTATACCCTCTAGGGCGATGCGGACCACTGGTCTATTACCAGCCTTGGTTCTGAGACAGGGGTCTGTTCGGGGCATGATGCACAATTGGGAGGCTCGATTTTTGTCCTTGTGGACCTGGTTGATAATATCCAAATGAGGGCAAGTTAGCAATGGCCATTGGTTAACAAATAATTGTCATGCCTCAGGGTTACCTTTGTTTGGGCTTTAAGTGGTAAGCCCCAGTGGGAGTCAGTAGGTCCAACTTCCAGTGGCCTGATGTTAGTGTTTAGCTTCTTTCCCACAATATTCCATACAAACTTTAACACAGAGGACTGTGTATATTTTGTCCTCATAGTGTTCATGTTGTTACAATAAAAGCAAAATAATTATGTGTGAATGAGGCGGCCCAAGGCGTGTATTCCCCATTGCTATTAGTGTGTATTTGTTCTATGTATGTGACTTGAAAGCTGGTTGCATTGACTAGAGTCACTGTTTCTCGTATTGGGGAACATCATGGTTCCAGGATGTTTTAATTATTAATGGGAACCCATGTAATTCCATGATTCTTGAGGCCTTTTAAGGCATCAGGCTCCAATGAGTAGCAGGGCAAGTGGCTATTATTGCAATGGTGGGGTTACTAGTTCCCTCATTGTTGTGGGCATCGATGTTGTGGGCATCTTTACTTAAATATGCTGATGTCCCACTTGCCTGTGTTGTTTCACTTACAGATTTCTTATTATCTTTGGCCAAACCACTTTTATGGTTGGTGTGCAAGTTGCAAGGCTAAATATTTCTTTAGTGTGGCCATTAAAGCAAAGCCAATGCGGTGGGGAGGGGGCTGGTACCCCACTCCCAGTCCTCCTTTCCACGTGGTGCACTCTTTGCTTCCTTCCAGTTCCTTTTTGTTCACCTGTGGAGATATTGTTAACATTCTCCTAGCCTAAACAATTACTACACTATTATCCTTTCACTAAATTTTAAAGTTGCCAATTGACTAAGTTTAGAGTTGCCAATTCATTGGGCCCAATTATTAATTTTGTTTGTTTAACCTTATTCTTCTGCTTTACTCAAATTATCCTTTCATTAAAAAAAATAATTTTCTACACACAATAACATTTGCAATACGTATCACAATTAAAACACAAAACAACAACAAACAAATCACAAATAACATTATGTCATGACAGAGAGAACCATGGTTTTTCTTTTCTTCAGCTGGCACCAGCGCTTTCTGATCTTCTGAAAGACAAAGAAAACATTTCTACCCCCGTCGGGGTGGCACATTATACTTTAGAATACTTTTCTTTTATAGATGTTCCTTGCTAATTTTTTTGAACAGCCTGCTGTTACCCAATGGTATGCTTTTATTTTGCACACCAGCTTCAGAGGGTTTCAGTGGATTACTTCATTGTTCAATTATTAAGTTAAAGGTGGCATGCCTCAATTTCCCTCTTGTACCACAGATGGGCTGTGTCTACATTGGCACCCCTTTCCGGAAAAGGGATGCTAATGAGACACTTGAATGCAAATCCGGGATTTAAATATCCCCAGCGGCATTTGCATTTACATAACTGCGCTTTTCCGGCTCGAGGTTTTGCCGGAGAAAGCGCCAGTCTAGACGCGATCTTGTGGAAAATAAACCCTTTCCGCAAGATCTCTTATTCCTAGAGATCTTCTGGAAAAGGGTTTATTTTCCGCAAGATCGCGTCTGGCGCTTTCTCCGGCAAAACCGAGCGAAAAAGCCATGTAAATGAAATGCCGCGATATTTAAATCCCCATGAATTTACAATTCGAAGTGTCATTAGCATCCTTTTCCGGAAAGAAGCCATCAGGTTTAATGTGTGATGCTATAAAGCTTTTCCTTAGTACAAGGTGTTGGCCAGTTACTGTTCAGCAAGCAAAAGCTTTTCTTTTCCTGAAAAGAATCATATTCAACTTTACAGGTTTACTTATTAGCACTATGTTAATAATAATAATAGGAGCATTAATTTTTCGAATAGGTGCTTATGAATATCTTGTTTATATTTGGACAATTTACTTCAGGGGACAGTGGATTTTATATTTCTGTGAAATAGTCAGGCAGTCTGTATTCACATGCAACTTTGGATCTGAAAGCAAGCCAAAAGTTTTATCAACTCAGCCTTGAACAGAGACGCCATGAAGTTCCCGAGCTTGGATTCTTAAAACAATGATTTGTTTTCTTAGAGAGTAAATTTAACCCTAAGGGTGCAGCTTTACAAATTTACAATGTATAGATTTCATTCTTTTATGCAGTTAACCAATTAAGTGTCAATAGAATTCCTTATTTCCTCTTTGCAGATTTAACAGTGTCTGTAGCCAAATGTTTGAATTTGATTGATTGTTTCTTTGCCTGGATTATTAAAAGAGGCTGCAAGAAATCATTTTTAAAGCAGGTTTCCTTCTCACACATTACGACAATTGCTTAATTCCTTCCACT
The DNA here is from genome assembly GCA_019425775.1 of Rafetus swinhoei. NCBI lineage: Eukaryota > Metazoa > Chordata > Testudines > Trionychidae > Rafetus > Rafetus swinhoei. Next base: position 748,274 of record JAFJHL010000564.1, on the reverse strand, counting down.
CTCCCATGGAGTCACTTCTCACCTTCACATACCCTTAATCACTTGCTTTGTCCCTCATATGAAACTTTCCTCATTCCTATTAATTTACTTTCCAATGACTGTATTACTGCTTTCTTTATTCCTTCTACTTTGCCCATCAGGCTCCAAACCTCTTATCCTCATTTCACATGCTTTTCCTTCTTATGGTCTTTCTTGATTCCTGCTAAATGGCTTTATTCAAATATTTATTATTGAAGTCAGCTAATAGTAATTTTAAACTTCTTAGTACAGGGTTTTCATAACAGCCAAGCTGCAGCAGGGTTGATCTATGCTGCTGACTCTGGGGTGGATCACTCGCCCATGCTCTGTGAGGAGATCTATGTCGCAGAATGTGTCTCCTTGTTAGGGCAGATTTAGCTTCTAGTGATTACATCTTCAAATTCAATTTCTACAGGTTGACTTTAGGGTGGCTTTTAATTTACCTCCTCCCACGCCCTCAAGCCAAATATAGCGGCGTGTGAGGGGGAGGTTTTGACTGTTTGTTAATATTTTTTTCTGGACAGCCCCCACTCGTGCGTTGTGAAACATCCTTGGGTTGCCTGTGATTCCAGCCGGAGAGGCTGTAGTTATCTATTTGCTAACAGGGGCTTGAGAATCTCCTGAAGTTGCTTGGCAGCTCTTTCCTGCGCCTGCATGCTGCTGTGTGTGTGTCTAATGCCTAGGGCCAATATGGCTTGATGGTCGGCAGGCATTCCTTCCTTCAGAATTTGGAGGAACACTTCCCACAAGCTGTTAAGTCTATTCCAAAACTCGGTGTTTTGCTTTGGATTGGGCAGATTTGTTACTAGAGCCCTTTTTTCCAGAGGGAAGAGCTGATCCCTTTCAGTTATCTTTTGTGCCTCCTCTCTATCTATAATGATCTATAGCAATGGCCCATATGGGGCTGGGCATAGAGAGGAGTAGAGGGGTGATGTTGTGCCAAATCCCCCCCCCCCAAGCTTGGGAGAGGCAGCGCAGTTGGTACGGGTGCGCTAGCTGAGAAATCCTTTCCTCTCACTCCTAGTGCATTCCTTTGGCACAGAGGCACTGCTGCATGTGAGTTACATTTCTCACTGTAGGGAGGATTTTTGCTTTTCTGAGCTTCAATCTCATCCCTCAGGGCTTTAATTTCTTTCTCTTTTAATGTGAGGGGTTTTTTTAACAATGTTATTATTACTTGCTTGGTATTTTCCACTTTCTTTTTCAGTTCCCCACTTGATCAAATCCTTCTCTGCCAATCTGTCAAATGCCTACAGGTCCTTGGACCATGATGCACATACATGTAGTATGCAGGGGTGCCTTTCGGTGGTGTGGGGGTATGCTTAGACTGACCTCCACCCATTTTAGTCATTCAGGGGAGTATCCTGTCCACTCCCTGCTCACTCAGCAGTTCATCCCCGCCCACTTCAGCAGTTCATAGGAAACTAATTCCACACACTCCAAAGAAGGGGTCTGCTGGGTCTAGAGAGTCAGACCTTAGCAGCAGCTCATAAAATAAGGAGAGTCGTCACTCCCTCACACATCTGCTGGGTCTCGAGGTTTGGCTGACCCCCCCCACTTGCTTTCAGAACTCCGTCGTGGGAGAGCCCCGGTGCGGCTGGAATCAGTTTGTCTCAGACCTGGGCAGCGGCATTCATACTCCACTCATTACATTCATACTCATTCACTTTCCACAACAATTTTCTCCCCCCGTTCTAAGTTTTCCACATTTAGATGCATCTCTCCTTATGGACCTTGTCCATATTTGGGTGACAACCAACACTGTTCTCCCAGGGCGGCAAACAACACGTTTCCCCAGAACCTCAGGAACCTATAGTTCCCTATGTCTGGACTCAATACAACTTTCCCATATAGGGGTGGTACCACATCCTCAGAACCACATCAACTAACTCTACTCGGGGTCGGCAAAACAAAATTCCCCAGAACCGCTTTGCGTCTGACCTTGTTGCAGATTCAAGAAGTTCGGATGGCGTGAGCCCACAAGAAGCAGACGACCCCCACGGGCAGTCCTCCTCCCCACCCCAGTAGAGATTTCAAAAGCGCTCTTGCTTCTCGTTTGGCACCCTGGGGGTGAAGGGGGATGGTCCGCAGCTGCGGTCGCTGTCTTCAATCAGGCGTTGCCATCCGAGTCATGGCACCAAATTGTGGAAGGAAACATTGTCCTCACTCTGCGTTTGTAAGCAACAAGTAGCCAGAAGCAGTTTTATTACGAGCTGCAGCAAGGGAAAAACTGATTCGGGGGGGAATCCCCCCCTTCCTAGGCAGATCTTCTAATACAAGCAATTATGAAGCACTTTATATACTGTCCATTAGATATAATAACAATAACAATTAGTCTCCTTCCCATTACAAACACCAATGGCTAACAGTTATTTTAGTTCCACCCAGATGCTCCTTATCTCAAGGTCCCTGCCAGAGTCAGCATTCTATCCTTATCTCCGTATGGAGGCGAGAGGCAAAGGCAGCGTCTTATTACAGCTCTCGCGTTGTCAAGAGTCAGAATTAGCCTTACTCTTGCTAACAAGACTAAGATGGCTGCACATAAATTCCCTTTTTCCTGCCTCCACAGGAACAAATTCTAATTTTAATCTAGATAAATAGATTCAGAGATTGCAAGGCCAGATGGGACTATTGTGATCATCTAGTAGTCTGACCTCCTGTGTAAAGAGCCATAGGGCTTCTCTTAGAATTCCTGTTTGAGAACACATTTTTATGAAAAAAATCCTATACTGATTCTCAAATTAGTCAGTGTTCTAGAATCCACCAATACCTTAGTCAGTTGTAGTACTGAGTGTTGTAGGTGTGCAGGAGGATTGTCATGCTGGCATATGTTGCAACATATTCACTGAGTCACTCCTCCATTGGTTGGTCAAAGCAGGGAAGTTTGGATCTAGGTCTAAACCTTGTAGCTTGGCCCAGTCTCAGCTCAGAATATACCCTTCTCCTTAGAAGTGTGGCTGTAATAATGCATCATCAAAAGAAAATACAATGGCAAGGGCCCATGAGAAGTTCAGCATACATAGATCTCAACATTCAGCCAGCATAGGCATACACTGGGGTCAGGTCTCTACACTATGGCTTATGTCACTATAACTTGCAAGATACTCCACTCAGTGAAGCAAGTCACAGCGACCTTAAGTGCTGTTCACATGGGCACTGTTGGCAGGCAATGCTCTCCCATCAACAGCTTCTGCCTCTCCTGCAGGTGAAGTAATTATACCTGTTTAAAAGAAATGTACATTTCAGTTGTACACAGCTGGCCTGTCGCTTCAGAGTGTGGCTCAAGCCCTTTTCTCAGTGCCTCAGCTGTACTGTTTTCACATAGAACTAATACTGGACATCAATTGTCCCCTCCTCCTAACTTGGGGGTCTTTTGCAGGGGTTTGTCCATTTTCTACAGGTCACTTGCTTGGGAGTCATGCTGCTCCAGGGCCTCTCCCCAGAGCTAACCTGCTTTCTGTAGCTCTCCTCATTTGACCCACAGTCTTCCTGTCAAACTCTGCCTGTTTCGGGCAGTTCTCTGCCCATCTGGGTCACTTGCTGATTTTTATAATCATCCCATGCCTGTCTGAACAGTTTCAGCCAGCATGCAGCCGATCTGTCACAAGTGAAATGGGCCCAAACACCTTTAAAGTGCCAGCCACTCTATAAGTCTACTGTCTGTCATTAACCCCCCCAAGGGCTGTGGGCAATAATAAATGTATTTCACCAATGAGTCCCATTGGAGTGTGTGTCCAGTATATTGGCTCATATGTATGTGTGTACAAATATATCTCTATTCCATAGAGATCTATGTACCTGGAATATTACTGTTGCAGAAGACCACATGATTTCACTGATGGCATGAGAAAAAGGGAAAATGTTAAAAATGAAGGCAGGTCAGGGATAATCATTTCAACTGAAGAGAGAAAATATAATTCAAGTGAGGTCTACAAAGGATGGAAATGTGATTTGTGAAGGGAAATTCATTGAAGCGTCTTATGATGCAGGTATAACATTTCAGAACTTCCCAGCATATTTGATACCTTTTATAATTGCTTACGTTTTGCCCACTTGATTGAATGTCTTGCACTCTGGTTGAAGAATTAATAACTAGATTACATTTGCCATTTTCAATGCAAGAATAAACCCTCACGGTGAATTATTTTAATGCACTGTTAGAGACTGTAAAATATGCCACAAGATGACCATACCCTTTCCACTAATTTCTAAAGCACTATATCATAGCTCTGGCAAATAATATTAGAGTGATTTGCTTCTGTAGCTAGCAATTTTGAACCAAAACAAATGTAGAGATTCTCCATCAGCTCTGTCCACCCTCACCTGCAGTTCCTGAGATTATCACTCCTCCCGCAAAGGCAGGGTGAGGGGGACCCTGATGCAGCTCCCACCCAGTCACAGACTAGAGGAAAAAGCCAGGAGTTCTTTACCTGCTGCCCCGCCCCGCCCCCCGGATGAGCATGAGTGTTGCAGGAGTGGAGTACAGGTTCCCTGAGCTGCTGGGTGGTCCCCTCTAGGCAGAGCTGAAATTCACTGGGTGGCTGGTGCTCCTTGTGTCCTCATCAGGTTGGCTCCAACCCTGCCCATTTGACTCACAGAAAAAATCATGAGTGCTGGCAGCAGCATGCTCAGTGGCTACGTCTACGTTGGCATGATCTTGTGCAAATACTCTTTAACGCAAGAGTTTTTGCGTTAAAGTATTTGCGCAAGAGAGTGTCTATATTGGCCGGGACTCATCGTAAGAATGATGCGCTTTTGCGCAAGAGAGCGTCTACATTGGCGAGACGCTCTTGCGCAAAAGCAGGAGCCCGGAATCATTTTGGAGAGGGCAAAAGGGCACCAGCCCTTTCTGGGGGCTGGGGCTGGAGCTCCTTTGAGACATGTGCTTAAAGGTATCTTCCCTGGACAGCCGTCTCTCTCCTGCTGCGTGCTTTAGGACCTCTTGCAGGGACTGACCACCATAGCAGTTCTAGTTGTGGTTGCCCTCTGCCTTGTTGGCACTAAGGAACAAGGCTGTGGTGTCCATTAGCTGATTTTTTTTTTTTTTTTTTTTTTTTTTTTTTTTTTTTTAAAACCTCAGCTCTCTCTTTGTGTCATGGAGCCAGGGGTGGCCTTGTGCCTGCTCTGGCCCCTTCCGGCCATTTTGGAGTGCCTACAGCTGCTGCTCCATGCTGCTGCACTCCTCATCCAGGACCTCAAGGTGCAGGTCACTCTGGACTCCCTCACCAGGGAGGCGGTGGCATCCCTGTGCCATCTCCACCCCACCGTGGAGAGGCCCTTGGGGAGACTGGACACCAGTACTGACTGGTGGGACCGGCTGGTCCTGGGGCAATGGGACAACCAGCAATGGCTCCGGAACTTTCGGATGCGAAAGCGGACGTTCCTGGAGCTATGTGCCTGGCTCGCCCCTGCACTCCAGAGAAGCACCACCCGGCTGTGGGCACCCATGCCCGTGGACAAGAGGGTCGCCATAGCACTCTGGAAGCTGGCCACCCCGGACAGCTACCGATCGGTGGCACACCAGTTGGGGTGGGCAGATCGACCGTTGGTGCCATCCTCATGCAGGTAAATCCTGGGGCGGGGCGGGGAGGGTGCTGCACTCCATGCCCAGGGGCAGGCAAGACTCCAGGCTGGGGCGATGGGGACTGCCCTGTCACCCAGGGTTTGGGCCATCCCTCCCTTGCACAGGCCTGCTGGTGGGGGGTGGCCGGTGGGGTGAGGGGGCCCTAGTGTGTGTGAGTGTGAGGGCAGAGGGCATCACGGGGGGTGGGAACCCCCCAAGGGAGCACGCACTCACCCTGCCTTATGTGATGTGTTTCTGTGCACCCTTCTGCAGGTCGTCCGTGCCATCAACGACGTCCTGCTCCAGCGAGTCATCCGCCTGCGGGACGTGGAGGCTACGGTGGCCAGCTTCGCTGCCCTGGGGTTCCCCAACTGCGGGGGAGCCCTGGATGCAACCCACATCCCCCGTCCGTGCCCCAGAGCATCGAGCGGCCCATTTCATAAACCGGAAGGGGTACTTCTCCATTGTACTCCAGGCCCTCGTGGACCACCGTGACCGCTTCCTGGACATTTATGCGGGCTGTTCCGGCAGGGCACACGACACTCGCATCCTAAGAAACTCCGGCCTGTTTGGCAGGCTGCAGGCGGGCACTTTCTTCCCCCAGTGGGAATTTACTGCTGGGGACGTGCCCATGCCCACATGTATTGTGGGGGACACGGCCTACACCCGCTGCCCTGGTTGATGCGGCTCTACACGGGGCGGACAGACCACAACCAGGCACGGTTCAACGACAGCCTCAACCGGGCCCGCAACCAGGTGGAGTGTGCCTTCGGCCGTCTGAAAGCCCGGTTTCGCTGTTTGCTCACCCGTCTTGAGATGGGTGAGCGGAACGTCCCTGAGGTAGTGGCTGTGTGCTCCACAACATCGAGCGGAAGGGGGAGGCCTTCTTCCCGGCATGGATGGCAGGCGAGGGCCAGGCCTTCAAACAGCCCCGCACAGCTGCCATCCGCCAGGCGCACCGTGATGGGGTACGCATACGGGAGGCCCTGACGAAGATGTTCTCCCAGGCCCCACAGTAGGGTCGCCTCTGTCTCCCTTTACATCTCCCTCCCATCCCCAACCCTTCCCTCCTCCCCTTACCTCCCAATAAACAACACAGGTTTTTTTGGAAAACGCATTGAACTTTTTATTTACAATGGGGCGTAGGGTGGGAGGAGGAGGGGCTCTGAACTGGGAGGGGAGGAGGAGCTACTGCTGGGAGGGGTGGCCCCTGTGACTGCCTCTGTGGGCGCGGACCACTACATGCGGTTCAGGCTGCATCGGGGCAGGCAGCACGGCGAGGTGGGCAGGATGGAGTGCAGCAGGAGGGGCAGCAGGAAGGGGCAGGGGATCATGGGAGGATGGCGGGGGCATGGGGCAATGCCATGCCGTAATGTACGGCATGGCCAATGTGCGCGGTGAGGGCGGTGATGGCATCTGCCATGCGGTTACACTGGGCCTGGAAGTGGCCCCAGGCCTGCTGGTGCCACTCCAGGTCCGCCTCCACCCGGCGTGTGATGGTTGCCTCCATGCGTTCGACAGCCTGGACGTGCTGCCGAAGAAGTTGGCCCCGCTGCCGGACCCGCCTGCTTGGGCAGTTGGGGGTGCTGCCGCTGCCGCAGGGCTGGAGGGTCCCCCGCTCCTGCTTGGTCCCGCTGCAGGGAACAGAGAAAAGGATGGGTCAGTCAGGCAGCCCGGCCACCGTCCCCGCACCCCATGCCCTCCGTCCCTGAGCCCAGGCGACACCACAGTACTGTGGCTTGGGCCCACTCATTTTTCTCCCCCCCCCCCCCCGTGTTGTATGTTTGCATACGGGACCGCCCCCGGAGTAGGGTCCTCCTCCATGTATTGTAACCACCGGTCTGTGTCCTGGCCCCTTGGGGGGTGGGAGGGCGCGTGTGTTGTGTTCTCCCCCAGCAGGGAGTTCCACAGGTGGCTGTGAGGCTTTGGGCTAATCAATGGTGTTTGACAGGGAGCAAGATGAATCCCCACACAGTGCCTGGGAGCACATATGGCAGACGTGGTCTGGGCTCTCAGATCTCCATCATGTGGATGTCTCCTGGACGGAACCAGGGGTGACTGGGGAGCGTACCATCCTTGCAGCGGAACTCAGGTGGCCCTAGGGCCGCCCCAGCGCTTCCCCTTCCCCTCCCACTAGCCCTCACACAGCCCAGGGACATGTGTGGCCGCAGTGGGGACTTCCTCAGGGGCCAGCCAAGGCACCGGGAGCAGGCGAGGGCTCAGTGGGGCCACACTCACAGGGCTGTGACGCTGCGGTTTTCCCAGGAGCAGCTGGCTGTGCCTCTCAGCCAGGCATGGAACAGTGTGCTGTCTGTGTGCTGCACCCTTCGGGCGGTGTGAGGTCTGGCCTGAGCCCCTGTGGCCCTGGCTGGTTCCAGCTGGCATCCACCCTTCCCCCCTGGTCTGGATGTGAGTGAGCAGCACGGTACCAGGCGTGCCCTGGAGCTGCCTGCCGCGGCCACGTGCCGCTCGGTCACCAGGCTGCACGTGGTTGCACGTGCTGCATACTCCTAATGCTACACAGCGTGCAACTCACGCTGCCTAAGTGACGCTCTCCCCCACCCCAGGTGCCTGGCTTCCCCCCCGCCCTTGTGAGTGCAAAGTGCAACACTCACCAGTGGATCCTTCCGTGGCCTCCGAGGATGCACAGGAGACGTCAGGGCTGCCGGAGAGGACCTCCACCTGGAGGGTCCCGCTGCTCCACTGGTCCTCCTCATCCTCTGACCCACTGGGCAGCTGTTCTTCCTCCCCCGCCTCGCTGGGCCTGGTGACGGGGGGGTGCCTGCTGGTGTCCACGGGAACTGAGGCTCCCTGGGGTGGTGCCTGGCCCAGGATGCCGTGGAGCCACTGGTAGTGGGGGCAGGTGTCGGCTCCTGCCCCCGGCCCTTGCTGGCCCAGACATAGCCCAGGCGCAGCTCTTTGACCTTAGCTTGGACCTGCTCGAGGGTCCAGGTTGGATGACCCTGGTCAGAGAACGCCTGAGCCATGCGGCGGAAGATGTCGGCGCAATGCAGACGGGAGTGGGTGTCGTGCAGGGCCTCCTGGTCGGCCCACAGGTCCAGGAGGGCCTCGATCTCCCCTGGGGACCAGGATGGGGTGCGCCGCTTCATGCTCCTTGGGGCCTCCTGCGCTGGGGGTGCGGGTGGCTGTTCTTCCCCGGAGCGGCCATCCTGTGCTGGTGGTCTGGTGGCTGTTGGGACGGAGCAGAGGCGCCGCGGCAGAGCTGGATGGCAGAGGTGGCAGCACGGCTTCTGCCTCGTGGCCTCTGCAGGCTGCGTCTGCCTTTAAGGGGGCTCGGGTTACCAGGAAGTCCGGAGCGGTGACTGCGCGTATGGAGCATCCAAGCAGCCACTAGTGCTTTTTTCCGTTTGGATGGCTCTTGCACAAAATCTCTTGGCTGCCTGTCTACGCTGGTCTCTTGGGCAAGAACAGTTGCGCAAGAGCGGCTTCTTCCTGAGCGGGAGCATCAGAGTTCTTGCGCAAGAAGCACTGATTTCATACATTAGAACGTCAGTGTTCTTGCGCAAGAACTCACGGCCAGTGTCGACGGGCAGCAAGTTTTTGCGCGACAGTGGCCGCTTTTGCGCAAGATTGCGCCAATGTAGACACAGCCAGTGTGTTTTTAATCACTTTGGGTAAGTCTATGCTGCAGGGCGAAAGTCGAATTAAGCTATGCAACTTGAGCTACCTCAGTTGCATAGCTGAAGTCAAAATAGTGCTAAAAGACAAATTAAGCTGTCTATACAGCAGGAAGTCGAAGGAACAACACTCTTCTTTCCACTTCCCTTACTCCTCGTGGAATGAGGGTTACAGGAGTCAGTGTCAAGGTGGAGGACTTCTTACTCTATTTCAAAATAATGGCTTGCTGTGTAGATATGCTCTTTGTTATTTCAGAATGTCATAATCAGGAGTGCTGACCAGCACCTGGTGACTAAGGGGTTAACTCTGAAATTCCTACCTGCATTGTTATTGGCTGACCACCAATACCTTGCTAGGTACAAACTGGAAGAGAGGGGTTTTCTCTATTCTTCTTTGTTTTGAGAGCCAATGCAGTTTCTCCCAACTATTGAGGGAGATGGGAGACTCTTCTCTCTCCAAGAACAGACTTCTTGTAATGTGGAAGTAGGGAAAAGTTTAGAATGATAGTCCACCAGGGTTTGTTGTTTTCCTGGTTTGAGGATATGGAAATAATGTTTGAGCTGTTAGTTGTTTTGTTTTTCTCTTTTGTAACTATGGTATGTCTACACTTGCAGCCTAATTCGAAATAGGGCTGCAAATGTAGGCATCGAAATGGCAAATCAAGCCGGGATTTAAATATCCCGCACTTGATTTGCATCTTCCTGACCGGGCGCCATTTTTTAAATTGACAAGACCGGAATAACTGCCCGCGTCTACATGCGGCAGTGAAACGGCCATTTGAAATAAAGTCCTAGTTCGAACTACCTGTTAACCCTCATTGCAGAAGGAATAACAGGTAGTTCAAATAGGGCTTTATTTCAACGCCATTTCACTGCCGTGTAGACGCAGGCAGTTATTCCGATCTTGTCAATTTCAAAAATGGCGCCCGGTTGAAGATGCAAATCAAGCCCGGGATATTTAAATCCCAGGCTTGATTTGCCATTTCGGATGCCTACATTTGCAGCCCTATTTCGAATTAGGCTGCAAGTGTAGACATACCCTAAGGCTTTTAGCCCAGGGACTTTCCCTGAGTATCTATATCAATTGGTGGCTCTTTCCATCTAGCCACTTTACTATGCTTGCAACTGTAGCTTTGTTTTAATAATAAATGATTGTTTCTTTTTTCTAATTAGCCGGGATTCGTTGGGTTTGGGGTGGTTTTGTTTGGTTGGTTGGTTGGTTTTTTGGTGTCCTGGAAGGTCTGTCTGTGTGTATCCGCATGTCTGACTGAGGGGTCAGCTACCACAAACTGCAGCTTGTTTTTCTCTTCCAAGCTCTTTGGGGGAAAGAGCTTGGGGTGCCCCTGGGGTTGGTTTCAAGTGTCCACCCCTGTTTGTGGGTTCAAAAGCACTTGATGGTGGCAGCGGGTTTCCCAAAATCTGGGTATTAGGACTTGGGGGGAAGTTTTTGTACCAGAGCCTGTGGAGATGAGTTTGGAGTGCTCTTGTGGGCCCCCACTTCTGCATTCATCGTGCCAGAGTGGGGAACAGCCTTGACACGGAATAATGTCAATTATTCCGAAATAACTCTGCTGTGTAGACATAGCCTTTGAAAATAGATCAATTTATAGGGCTTGTGCATATCTGCTCAGGTAGCAAAGTTTACAGCAAATGAAAATCAGGTAGTAGTTTCCTTACCTACTGATAGTTTCCATAAATAGTAGCATTTGTAGTGCGTAAGAGCTGCAGTCATGGACTGGTGCCCCATTGTGCTAGGTGCTCCACCAAGATCATCACTGTCCCAAGAAGCTTATCACCCTAGTCATAAGTAGTATGATTGACTAATTGTACTATAATAGCAGTTAAAAACCTCTGTCAAGCTGTCTAGAGTGGCTCATGACCATGAGTACCAACCTCGAAGAAGCAAACTGGGTTTGAATTCTGTACTAAGATCAGGTCTAAACTACAGGCCTATGTTGGTATAACTACATCACTCAGGGTGTGAAGAATCAACATCCGTGAGAGACATAGTTATACTGACCTTAACTGCCTGCGTAGACTGTGTTGTGTTGATGGGAGAAGCTCTCCTGTTAACAGGACATAGCTATAGGCTCTTGGGGAGGTGGATTAACTATGCCAATAGGAGAGCTCTCTGCTGTCAGCATAGGAGCATCTTCACTTAAGTGCTACAGTGGCACAGTTGCATTGGTGTAGCTGTGCCGATATAGTGTTTTAACTGTAGCACAGGCCTTAGGTTTCAGCAGCCAAGTCTCAAGTGTGAACTCTACAAGCATTACAGCAGCCTTAACATGAAGTCACAGATCGTCCCATTGGGTACTCTAGTCTATCCTTTATACCATGTGTTACAGATGTTATGAGATCAATGCATGTAGCATCCTGCAAGCATTTTGTCAATTGGAGACACTAAACCCATTCTTATCAACTTAATGTCTATTTTAACAATGCTAACACACAGGTGAGCCAGGCTGATTTCCAGCTATGCATTTGTCAGTATTGAGGCCTAGGGCCTTTGGCATGAGCTGGCACTAGGTTACTGTACAAACCTTGCCCTCAGGCCAGCAGACACTTGGGTATGCAATTAACTTGATACCTGTGAGTAGTCTACTCACATGACAGATTTGTTGCCACCCCTGAGTATTTGCAGCTAATACAGTAAGAAAGTTTCTCCCTCTGAGGCTGCAAAGGACAGGTATCATATAAAATATATTGTAAAAAGAGACTAGTGCCCTTCAAAAAGGGACATTGGTGAAATTTTGTATCTCCACACAGGGTTACCTGTCCTAAAGAATATCCTTGCAAAAAGGCTGTGTTACTGTTAGGAAGGCAGTGTTCTTTCTCTGAATGCATTAAGGTGCCTGCTATATGCTGAACACGTCCCATATAGAGATTGAGTTACTGTCCTGTTCAGCTAACACAAAGCACAGCTTAGGAAACCCATGAATAAATAAACAACCTTACACTTCCAGGCTCAGGCCTAATGAGGGATGGCAGCCTGTAGATGGCTACACAATTAACCAATAAGCCTGGGCTTCTTGGTTAATCCTGTTGACTACACAACCCCCCCGCCCCCACCCTTGCTGCCTCTGTATTTGATAGAAAGGCAGCAGCGCAACGGGTGAGGGGGGGATGGCAGGAGCTGATACGTGTGGGGAGCCAGCTTTTAAGCTGGCTCTCAGTGCAGGCCGGCTCCATGGAGCCACCTCCCACCGCACTTGCTGCCTCCCACAGAGGCGGTGGGGTGAGGGGCAGGCAGGAGCTGGTGCTTCCTCCCCGCTTCTGCTCTATCAGAGGCTGTGGGGTGGGGCCTGTAATATATCAGGCTGGTCTGGGCACCACTGAGAGGGTCAAATCAGGGTGAATTGCTCAGAACCAGGGCTACTTACAGCCCAAGACTGGGGTTCTCCTCTATGAGACACCAAACCAGTCTCACAGAGCACTTCAGCTGCCACTCTGGCCAGCAAGGAGCCTCACGAGCAAAACCCCTCAGACACCCCAGCATTCCCTGTGCCCCAGCCAGCCCCACCTTACACAGGGGAGATGTTATAACCCATCTCATCAACTCCAAACAGGTTCTCCCAGCCCCAAAGGACCAGCCACCGTCCCAGGACAATTCATACCTCAGATCTTACCCAAAAGAGCTCGCTGGGCCAGTCCTTTTTCTAAAATCTAAAGGTTGATTAATAAAAGAAAGAAAAGGTTGAGTGAGATTGTTACATCTCTGCTAAGAGCCTGCATCAAGAACTAGGTGATTGATGTATGTAATGCGTTCTCTTTAACAAACTGTCAGCTTACAAGTCTCTGGAGTACAGTCAGGATGACATAGGATGTACTCCCAGTCAGTGATGCAGTGGGATGGAAAGGCAGGCTTCCTGCCTGTCCTGGCACAGTGGACAGCACTACACCCTGGAAGTGGCCAGCAGCAGGTCCAGATCCACAGGCTGCCCCTGCCCTAAACTCTGGCTCAACATTCCCATTAGCTGGTTCCTGGTTTGTTGCCAGGAATTGCCAAGCACAAATGGGAGGAGCTAATTTGGGCTGGGTTTGCAATGGGATGGGCTTCACTTTTTGGCTTGTTTTGCTTTTTTATCTTGTGAGAATTGTCTACTTGCCTCCACCTAGGAGCTGGACCTGCTGCTGGCTGCTTCCTGGGCAGAGGGCGGTTCGCAGTGCCAGGACTGGCAGGAAGCTGCCTTAGCACCCCCGCTGTTCACCTGGACACCCTACAGCAAGGCCACCCAGTGCCTGACTTTCCACAACCCAGTCCTGGGTTACAACCCATACTTTGAAAATTACTGATTTATTGTGTGTAGTTCAGTCACACCCTATGGACCCCAGTCATAGACTAGGATTCCGTTACACTTCAAAAAGACAGCACACACCCAAAGCAGCTTACCATGGCACATAAGACAATAGATTGGATACAACAAACAGATGGGGGAATACAAGGGGATATGCTGTATCTATTTTAAATTGCATTATTATTTATATTACAGTACTGGAAATTCCTTATCTGCATTTAATTGGCTGAATGCCTGAAGCCCCCTCCTTCCGGTGCATCTCCAGAGTTGCTTAACCCTTTCCTCACTCTACAGGTAAGTCAGACTCTCCTTAGCAGCTCCTATTCACGGCAGACCTTAAATACCTTGCTTCTATAGGCTTCAGCTTAAAAAAACTCCCCAAGGTCACCACCAAGTGAAAACCTCCTTCTTCGTTGACCCAGGAAGAAACACTTGAACTTCTTCCAGAGGGGTACCCCCAACTCTTTTACCACAAGAGAGCTTGAAGGAAAAAAAAGAGAAAACAAACTGTCTCTCTGATAGCTGACTTCTCAGGCTAGGCAGGCACACGCAGACCTGTTTCCTTCCAGGACACACAAATCAAATCACCACCTTAAAAAAGGTGATTTTATTAACAAAACAAAAAGATCTACTTGACAAAGCATACTTGGTTGCTGGGTGTTACAGAACAACTGAGAAAAGAACAGATTAAAACACAGAAATTGTATCTCTGGGATCCAGTTTATAAAACACAGTGTATGGGGGAAGGGGAAGGCACGTGGGCTTAGCACAGAGAAATTTAGCCAAACAAAGAAAATAATCTGATGTGACTAAATAGACATTTTCCTATCTACTTACAATCCGTGTTTCAAGGTCCAGTCCATTTCCATGCCCAGTATTCTTTGTAGGCATGGTATTTCTTCTTGGTTCAATACATCTTGTTCCCCCAACGCTCGGCTTAAAAAAAAAAAAAAAACTCACACCAAAAAAACCCCAAAACAGCAGGCAGGTGTATTTTTCCAATTCAAATTTCAACACCCTCTCCCATTGGTTCTCTTGGCTCCCTGCCAACACCCTTGCTAGCTACCTGAGTTTAACTCTTTAGTCACTCAGGGTATGTCTACACTAGCCTCTAGTTCAAACTAGGAGGCTAATGTAGGCATTCAAAGTTAGAAGCTCGATTTAAATATCCCGGCTTTATTTAGCCTGTCGTCGCTATTTTGAAATTGATTAGCCCGTTCAATTGCTCGCAGTTACATCGTGGCAGTGAACGGCATCTGAATTAAGTCCTTAGTTCGGAATTAACTGTTACTCCTCCTGGAATGAGGTGTAACAGTTAATCTCGAACTAAGGACTTTAGTTCGACTGCCGCTTCACTGCCGCTAGCCGCGGCAGTTACTTCGGCTAGTGGAATTTCAAAATGGCGATCGACGGGAACTTGCAAATAAAGCCCGGATATTTAAATCCCGGCTTCATTTGTAATCTTGAATGTCTACATTAGCCTCCTAGTTCGGAACTAGGGGCTAGTGTAGACATACCCTGAATGCTGGCCAGCACTCCTCCTGTCCATCACAGCCCTGTATAAAGGTTCAGCAATGTCTCCTGTGTAGATGCACTATGCTGGGCAGGAGAGAGTTCTCCTGCCAGCATAATGAAATCATCCCCAATGAGCAGCAGTAGCTATGTAAGTGGGAGACACTCCCCCACTGATGTGGCACTGCCCACAGTAGGGGTGTAAAATCCTGTTTAATTAGTTAACTGGTTAAACCTTACATTTAACCAGTTAACTGATTAAATGGGGGAGCGGGCAGGGGCTCTCCAGCTGGCCTGGAGTGACCCTGCCTGTGGGGCTGGAGCAGCCCCCTGCCCATGATGGGTAGGGGGCTGCTCCAGCTCCCACCAGTTAACTGGTGGTGCTTACTGGTTATAGTTAACCAATAACCTCCCTAGTCCACACCAGTGCTTTTGTTGGTGAAACGTTAATCTATCAGGGATGTGAAAAAAATGCACCCCTTGACTGAAAATAGCTTTGCCAACATAAGTACTAGTGTAGACCAAGCCTAAGTCTTTTGACAGGCAAGGTCTGTCTATTGGAAATGGTAAGGCTAAATAAACCACATTCCATATTGAAGTTTATAACAAACAGGGATTCATTTAAAATATGATAGTGTCCATGATGCAGCACTGTAAATTACTTTTTCCCTCTGCTTCCTCTCACTTTCCCTTCTGATGAAGTCACAGGAAATATGTCTTTAGTTGTCATTAAAATTCCTTGACTTGATCCCTGCTGGCTTTAGTCAGGCAAAGTTCCCTTTTGTTTCAAAGTCGTGCCTACTAAAGATAAAGGTTGTGCACTTAGCCCTTCACTGCTGTTGAAGTCAGTGGGAGTCTTTCCTTTGATTTTACTTTTGGATTGCCCCAAAGCATTACATTTCTGACTGGCATCTTTCTACTCAAAAGATATTTTGAGTGTTGGCAAGAAATGAAGATGTTAAGAAAAGTAGTAAGCATTTTGGCTAGAGTTTGTATCTAATCAAACCTGCAAACTGAGCACCCACAGAAATTCACCCCTGTCTTGAGGGCCACACCATGCACCCCTCACCTTATTCTGAGGGCTTACGTTTCGCTTTCCTCTTACTTACAGTGGTGCCTGTACATTTGTTCATATACGTGCTCTCTCAGTCTTAGGGTTCCAGTTGTGAGTAGCAGTATATGATGTAAGAACTAAACAGCCTTTGGTAAATTAGTTCCTACAGGAATGGTGGAAGCTGAGTTCAAGTAAGTCTTGGCTTGACCAAGCCCTGGCTGGGTTGATTTAATTGGGATTGGTCCTGCCTTGGGCAGGGGGCTGGACTTGATGGCCTTCTAAGGTCTCTTCCAGCTCTATGAGTCTATGATTCAAAGTGGTGCATGAAACTAATGCACTTTTTTCCCCCCCGCCCCACACAGAATCATAGAACCCTAGGGCTGGAAGAGACCTCAGGAGTCATCGAGTCCAGCCCCCTGCCCAAAGCAGGACCAACCCCAACTCAATCATCCCAGCCAGGGCTTTGTCAAGCTGAGACTTAAAAACCTCTAGGGATGGAGATTCCACCACCTCCCTAGGTAACCCATCCCAGTGCTTCCCCATCCGCCTAGGGAAACAGTTTTTCCTAATATCCAACCTGGACCTCCCCCACTGTAACTTGAGCCCATTGCTCCTCATTCTGTCTGTCACATAAAAAGCCATGTGTGGAGCCTGCAGTTCAGCAGGCTGGAATGGAAGTTTCCATCCTTGAAGTACACAGCCTTGGACCCTGCAAATGCAAACACCAGATGGCCCTTATCGGCCGCAGCCCCTGCACCTGAGCTGTGAATGTAGTGAGGAATAAGTCAACCTTGATCTTAACTTCATGAGAATGCTAAACGTGGTGTGGGGCCAGCATGCGCACACCCGGTAAACAACTGATATAACTAGTGTAGGGAGTCCTGTGCCTGCTGAATTTCACCAGGGACTTAGACCTCAGAGGATACCCTGGATTCCTCCAGCTGGAGCCACATCAACCATGGCCCTTGAAGCGAGGATCAGGGACCACACTCCCCGCAGTAGAAGGGAGGTAAACATTCCAAGTGCCTTTTACTCTTACATGCATTGCTCTGTAGTGCTTGCTGATGTGCGCTCTGTAATAGCTGTATAACAACAATTCAGCAACGTTAACTCTGTAGTAGCAGTGACATAGTGAGACTAATTAATAAAACAAATTATCCCTAATCGACTCTGTGTTGAAGCGAATCCATAATCTTGTTTGTCCATGGCCCTGTGAGTTGACACTACCATCCATCACCACTGTGAACAGCCTCTCTCCATCCTCTTTGGAACCTCCCTTAAGGTAGTCAAAGGCTGCTACCAAATCCCCCCTCACTCTTCTCTTCTGCAGACTAAACAAACTCAAATCCCTCAGCCTCTCCTCATAGGTCATGTGCTCCAGCCCCCTAATCATTTTGGTCGCCCTTCGCTGGACCCTCTCCAATGCGTCCACATCCTTTCTGTAACTGGGGGCCCAGAACTGGACACAGTACTCCAGATGTGGCCTTACCAGAGCCGAATAAAGGGGAATAATCACTTCTCTAGATCTGCTGGCAATGCTCCTCCTAATGCAACCTAATATGCCATTAGCCTTCTTGGCTACAAGGGCACACTGTTGACTCATATCCAGCTTCTCATCCACTGGAATCCCCAGGTCCTTTTCTGCCGAACTCCTGCTTAGCCAGTCGGTCCCCAGCCTGTAACAATGCTTGGGATTCTTCCGTCCCAAGGGCAGGACTCTGCACTTGTCCTTGATGAACCTCATCAGATTTCTTTGGCCCAATCCTCTAATCTGTCCAGGTCACTCTGACCCTATCCTGCCTCCAGCGCATCTACCTCTCCCCTAGCTTAGTGTCATCTGCAAACTTGCTGAGGGTGCAATCCATCCTCGTCCAGGTCAGTAATAAACATGTTGAACAAAACCGGCTCAAGAACCGATCATTGGGGCACTCCGCTAGACACCGACTGCCAACCTGACATCAAGCCGTTGATCACTACCCATTGGGCCCGACAGTCTAGCCAGCTTTCTATCCATCTTACAGTCCATTTATCCAATCCATATTCCCTTAACTTACTGGCAAGAATACTGTGGGAGACCATATCAAAAGCTTTGCTAAAGTCAAGGTATATCACATCCACTGACTTTCCCATATCCACAGAGCCAGTTACCTCATCATAGAAGCTATTCAGATTGGTTAGGCACGACTTGCCCTTGGTGAATCCATGTTGCCTATTCCTGATCACTTTCCTCTCTTCCAAGTGCTTCAAAATGGATTCCCTTGAGGATCCCCTCCATGATTTTTCCGGGGACTGAGGTAAGGCTGACTGGCCTGTAGTTCCCTGGATTGTCCTCCTTCCCTGTTTTTAAGATGGGCACATTTGCCTTTTTCCAATCATCTGGAACTTCCCCCAATCGCCACGAGCTTTAGTGTTTTGGGGGGTGGTTTTTTTTTTTTGTTTTTGTTTTTTCCTCCGAGTCAGTGCATGTGTGACTCTGGGGAGTTTTTTTGTAAGCAGAGCCTATAAAGGCAAGGTATTTAAGGTCTTTGCAGGCCTCCGCCTTCTGCACTTGGCGTGGGGAACAGCCCTGACAGGGGAGTTAACCTAGTGACAGATGATGTGGGGAAAGCTGAAGTATTCAATGCTTTCTTTGCCTCTGTCTGGGATCTGACCTTGTCCATGAAGACAGAGGCAAAGAAAGCATTGAGTACTTCAGCTTTTCCCATGTCATCTGTCACTAGGTTAATTCTGTCGGGGCTGTTCCTACTCAGTGCAGACCTAGTTGAGTCCAATCAGGTTTTATCAGAAAAAGCTACACAAATTGCGCTCCGCAATTTATGTAGCTTTTTCCGATTGCTTTTCTAGAAGAGGCGTTGCCATTTGGCCCCATCTAGACGGGGCCAAATGGTAGAAAAGCCTCCTCTTTCGGATGAGCCCTTATTCTTCATGAAATGAGGAATACAGGACTCCCAAAAAGAGCGCGTTGGCTCAGTCCGCAAAAAAAGTGGAAGAGCAAATGTGTTCCTGGACACGGTGGGGGGTTTTCCAGGATACCTCTGGTATCCAGAAAAAACCCCAGTGTAGACATAGCCTTAGTGCAGAAGGTGGGGGCCTGCAAAAACCTTAAATACCCTGCCTCTATAGGCTCTGCTTACAAAAAAAACTGCCCAGAGTCACACATGCACTGACTCTGAAAAAAACCCCAAAAGCTGCCATCATCAAGTGATTTCACCCTAAAAACCAGGAGGGAACACTTGGGGTACCCCTGGGGAAGTAATTCAAGCTCTTTTGCCCCAAAGGAGCTTGAAAAAAGAAGAGAGAAACAAGCTGCAGTCTCTGGTAGCTGACCGCCCAGTCTTGGGCAAGCAGACACACACAGACCCCCTGTTGCTTTCCAGGACACAATCAAATAGTCACTTTAAAAACATGCCTTTTATTAAGAAAAAAGATATACTTGATCGCTAGGGCTGTGTCTAGACTGGCACGATTTTGCACAAAAGCGCCACTTTTGCGCAAAATCTTGCCGCCTGTCTACACTGGCCATTTAGTATTTGCGCAAGAACATTGACTTTGTAATGTACAAAATCAGTGGTTCTTGCGCAAGAATACTCTGACGCCTCATTCAGGATAAGCCCTCTTGCACAAGTATTCTTGCGCAAGAGGCCAGTGTAGACAGTCACGTTAATTTCTTGCGCAAGAAAGCCCGATGGCTAAAATGGCCATCGGAGCTTTTCTCAAGAGAGCATCTACACTGGCACGGATGCTTTTGTGCAAAAGCAAATCTTTTGCGCAAAGGCACATGCCAGTATAGACGCTTATAAAATACTTTAACGGAAAACTTTTCCGTTAAAAGTATTTGCAAAATCATGCCAGTCTAGACGCAGCCTAGGTGTACAGAGCAACTAAGTAAAACATAGAAAATCTCTGGGAATGACTCTTAGGGTATGTCTACACTACAGCGCTATTTCGAATTAACTTAATTCGAAATAGTTATTTCGAATTAGGCTAATTCAAAATAACGCATCTACACAATTAATCTAATTCGAAATAGCATTTTGCTATTTGAAATAGCGTGTCCACACTGATTGGATGCTGGATTGCATTTAAGGGCAGCTGAAACCGGTTCCAGCAGGGCATCAGGTCAGTAGTTGCTTTGTGTGGCTGCTGTCTGAGGCTATCTGAGGCTCGTGCTTAAAGGACTCCCCCCAACAGCCGGTTCTCAGCTTTCCACTTGCTTGCCTACCTCGCTGAGGACAGCAAAGCATTTTCCTCTCTGCTGCTTTGGTCACTCTCATTTGGGACACCACAGCACTCGGCACCATGGAGCCAGAGCGCCCCTGGGCACTCTGGTGCTCATGTTGAATGTCTTGCTGCAAGCCTGGCAGCAATTGCTGGAGGCTGCCTGGCACCATCTGCTGCAGGCCAGCCCCCTGGCCCTCCCCCTGCCCCCCATGGGGGCCATGGAGGAGCAGCGCCTGGACGCCAGCGTGCCCCGCTGCATCTGGCGTCTGGACACCAGCAGTGACTGGTGGGACCACATCGTCCTGGAGTGCTGGGGAGACCAACAGTGGACCCAGAACTTCAGGATGAAGAAGGACCCCTTCCTCAAGCTCTGCGAGTGGCTCGCCCCTGCTCTGTGGTGACGGGACACATGCATGAGGCCCGCCATTCCCCTCCACAAGCGTGTGGCCATCGCCCTCTGGAAGCTCTCCACACTGGATAGCTACCGATCCGTCAGCAACCAGTTCGGCATGGGGAGATCCACCGTCGGAGCGGTGCTCATGCAGGTGCGGCACTCACTGGCCATTGGGCCAGGAAAGGGGGCTACAAGGAGGACATGGGCTGCCCCAGGGAAAACGGGGGGGAGGTGGTGAAAGTGCCCTCCCCGGGAGGGTTCGGTCTGTCCCAGCCGCGCTACAGACCGCCTGCGGTGGCCAGGATTGCAGCGGGAGTTGCTCCTGGGAGTGAGGCGCAGGGCAGTGGCGGGGAACGAACACTCCTGGGCACCCCAGTGACCCTCGGTTTTGTGTGTCTCTCTGCCGGTGGTCAAGGCCATCAACAGGGTGCTGCTGTGCAGAGTCGTCCGCCTCACCGACCTGGATTCAGTCATCCAGGGGTTCGGTGCCCTGGGCTTCCCCAACTGCGGGGGGGCAATCGACGGGACACACATCCCCATCTGTGCCCCGGAACACCAGGCCTCCCTCTTCATCAACAGGAAGGGGTACTTCTCCGTGATCCTGCAAGCCGTGTCTGACCACCGGACATCAATGTGCCACATCAATGTGGGCTGGTCCGGCAAGGCACACGACGCGTGGGTGTACTGCAACTCCTCTGTGTGCCAGAGGCTGCACTTCAGGACTTTCTTCCCCGACCGCCACATCACGGTCGGGGACGTGGACATGCCAGTGTGCCTGGTGGGGGATGCGGCCTACCCCCTACAGCCCTGGCTGATGAAGCCCTACACGGGACACCTCAGCTCCTCCCGGCAGGCCTTCAATGCCAGGCTCAGCAGGGCCCGTGTTGTGGTCGAGGGGGCCTTCGGCCAACTGAAAGCCCGATTTAGATGCCTCCTCACGTGCCTCGACCTCTCCCAGCACAATATTCCGCACGTGGTGGCAGCATGCTGTGTGCTCCACAATTTATGTGAGAGGAAGGGGGAGGCTTTCTTGCGAGCCTGGATGGCAGAGGGCCTGGCCAGTACGCACAGCCCTGCATGGCTGCCAGCCGGGAGGCCCTTCGGGGGGCTGTCCACATCCGGGAAGCCCTGCGGGAGAGCTTCCAGGTGGACGAGGACTGAAGTCCCCCTGGCGTGCCCCACTGGGGCCTTGTGCCTTACATTCCACCCCACCTCCTTCCCCTTTCCCCTCCCTAACCCCCCTTCCTGATGTACAATAAAAACACCTGTGTTGCCACAAAAAATCTCTTTATTTAACATAACTGGGGTGGGGAAGGGGGAATGAGGGGCGGAGAGGAGGGGGAAACCTGGGAGGAGGAAGCTGGAAGGGGAGGCAAGGGAGGAAGGGGGAGGAAGCTCAGGGTTGAGGGTCTTGCTGGCCCTCCGTCTCACAGCACTGCGGGGCCTTGGCGTCCCGGGGAGTGGGTATGGAGGGTGGGGCGAAGAAGGAGGGGGGAGCAGGGGTGGTAGGAGGAGCGATAGCCGGGGCGGCCGCAGGGGCTGGAGCAGCAGGAGGCAGCAATTGGTCCACCAGGGTCTGCAGGTGCTCGTGGAGGGCACGGCCCTGCTCCCGTCAGCTCTCCTGCCAGAGCTGCAGGTCTTCTGGCACCCAGTGCTCTTGGCTGTAGACCTGCCTTCCCTGTACCCACAGCTGCTGTCTCTGGTGGTACTCCTGGTTGCGGGTGCGCCTGCTGGCCCTGGTGTGGGTGAATGTTCCAGGGGGGGTGGTGCGCCCTGCACTCGCAGGTGCTGCGGCTGTGGTGAAACAAGAGAGTGGTCAGTTCTCCTGGGGACACAGTGGGTGAAACCCAGCCCCTCTGCAAGGCAAGGATGGCAGGTCTCCACACCATCACGTCCTGCTATCCCCGGGAGTGTGAGCTGGCCCAGGACTGCACCCCAGCCCCTGTGCTATCTATAGTGTGGTGTGGGGGGGGCCGGGGAGAGATGTGCCCTGCCTCTGTGTAGAGGAGTCTGGAGGGAGGGCAGTGTGCAGTGTCTCTCCCGGGGTCAGGAGCCTGTCATGTGCCTTCACGGTAGATGCGTGGGGAACAGGCCAGGGCCCCTGCATGGCACCCAGCTGGGGCCACGTGTCCTGGATGGCACGGCAGATGCACAGGTTGCTTCCTGCTCTGTGCTCGGCGAGGCCCATGCGCACGGTCCCTGGGCTCCCCCTCTCCCCCCGCCCCGCATAAGGGGACCGTGATGGCACTCACATGTGGAGGCCTCCCCGGCCTCAGATGAGGCTGCTGACGGGCTCGCTGGTACGCCTCGGGGGTCCTGGGTGCAGGGCATGCTCCCTGCAGGATCCTGCGGCTCCTGGCTGACGTCCTCTTCCTCCTCCTCCCCTGTGTCGCGGCAGGGCCCTCTGCCCCGGGGTCAATGACCACCAGGGGGCCACAGACCATCTGACCCCCAGGATGCGGTCCAGGGCCTCATACTGCGGGCAGGCCTCCGGGTCAGCCCCTGGTTGGGAGGCCCTGGCATAGGCCTGCCGCAGCTCTTTTATTTTGCTCCGCACCTGCTCCTGGCTGCGCATGCGGCCTCTGGTGGCCAGGCTGGCAGCCATGCGGCTGTAGACGGCCACATTTCTGCGCCTAGTGCGGAGATCGTGGGCATTGGAGGCCTCCCCCCAAACCTCAATGAGGTCCACGATCTCTGCACTAGACCAGGCAGGCACCCGCCTTTTGCAGCCCCTGGCAGGCTCCTGGGAACCACCAGCCTGGTCCTGGGGAGTGGTGGAGGGCTGGGTGGCAGCGGGTTGCTGGCTCATCCTGTGCCAGGTGCACGGTCTGCTGGCTGTGTGCTGGCAGGCTTGCAACTGGCACAGGCACTGTGGCCAGAGTCTGCCCCTTTAAGGGCTCCAGGGCTGGGGGGGAGCAGACGAAGTTTTCCTGGTTGTGCCCAGAGTGGCCACCAGGGCTCCCTGGGAAGGGCTGAGGTTTCTATTTCGAATTAAGTGTTTACACAGCACTTAATTCGAAATAGCTATTTCGAATTTGGCATTACTCCTCATAGAATGAGGTTTACCAAATTCAATAAGCGCCCGCTATTTCGATTTCAAATCGAAATAGCGTTTGCATGTGTAGATTTATTGAAGTTAATTCGAAATAACGTCTGTTATTTCGAATTAACTTTGTAGTGTAGACATACCCTCAGATAGTGAATGGGGAAGGGAAGGCATGAATTACTCTGGCTGTGTCTACATTGGCACCCTTTTCCGGAAAAGGGATGCTAATGAGACATTCGAATTGTAAACTGCCGGGATTTAAATATCCCCGGCATTTGCATGAACATGGCTGCCGCTTTTTCCGCTCGGGGTTTTGCCGGAGAAAAGCGCTAGTAGATGGGGATCTTACGGAAAATAAACCCTTTTCCGGATCCCTTATTCCTACTTTCAAGTATGCATTTTGGTGTGTTTACTAGCTTGAGTTGTTAGAAAGGATGATGATACAAGGGTAGTATTAATTTTCTTTTTTATTTGATTTCATATTAAATATCGTAAGCATTACTTGTTAACTATCCCTTGTTTTAATATATTTTCTTCCACACATATAGACTGCTTAAAATATATATATTGTGACAGGGTCAGGTCAGAGGGTTAAAAAAGAGCGCTAGAAGGGAAGTATGTGAGCCTTAAACTAAGTAGGTTTCTGTTGCCTGGGTAAACTGGCAGGGGATGGCCTAGAACCAGCAGGAACTTTCCAGAAGCAGTCTGGACAATCGGGCCAGTTAGGACACCTGGAGTTAATTAGGAGCCTTCCAGAGCCAAGGGATTCAGGCTAATTAGACCACCTGGGGCCAATCAAGAACCAGTTGAGACTGGTTTAAAAGGGCTCCTCTTTTGTTAGGTGGCACGTGAGGAGGAAGGAAGGAGCCAAAGTGCTCAGAGTGAGAGGAGTTTGGGTGAGAGCTGGGAGCTGCAAGGCAGGAAGAGAGTGTTGGAGGATCAGGCACCAGAGGAAAGGTCCTGGGAGGGATTGTTTGGGGAAGTGGTCTAGGGAAGTAGTTGCCAGATGGGGAGTAGAACAAACCCCATCTATTGCTGCTGTCTTAGGGTCACTAGGCCGGAACCCAGGGTAGTGGGCCGGCCCGTGTTTCCCCCAACCCTCCCCATACCACTACAGAGTCTGTCCCTGGATAGGGAGACCAGGACTACAGAGGGGTTTCACCCCAATATTATGGACTAGCCTGTGATGAGGATGGCTCAGTAGGCTGTGAACCCTGCCTTTAGTCAAAAGAAAGAGGCCGTGTGGTGGGACACAGCAAGCCTCTGAGGCTGAACACTATCCGCTAGAAGCGCAGGACCCACGGGCACAGCCATAGCTTTGTTACAACTGGTGTCAAAAGTGGGATTATTCACAGCACGGCAGAGGAAAGAGGGTGAAAAAACAACAACAAAACCAAACACGCGCCCCCCTCAAAAAAACAAAAAAAAGGCACCACGGTGTTGGGTCTAGGTGGGTTTTTTTCCCCCTCTCTCCACAAGTATTTCCCTTATTTATTTGGGTTAAGGGCTCACCAAGATGGAGGACTTGGTGAAAGCCCTGGTTCAAGCCACGGCAGCCCAACAGGAGGCCACCCGGGTGCAGGGGTTGGCTACACAAGAGATTACCCGGCAGCAGCAAGAAACAAATCAGCTGCTAATGAATCAAGCAGGCTCTGATCGAGCCCTCCTTGGAGAGGTGGTAAGTCAGTTAAAGACCCTTACCACCTGGACTTCCGGGCCTGGAGGGATGGAAACCCAGAGAGCCACAGGCTGTCTGCCAAAGATGACATCGGAGGATGACATAGAGGTGTATCTCCTCTCATGCGAGAGGACTGCTCAGCGAGAGGCATGGCCGGAGGAACAATGGGCCAGCATACTCACTCCGTTTCTCTGCGGTGAGGCCCAGAAGGCTTATTATGATTTGGCTGCTGAGGATGCAGCCTAGTACCCCTGGCTGAAAGAAGAAATCCTGGCCCGGTTAGGGGTAACCACAGCCATGCAAGCCCAGGCATATCCTGAATGGGAATACCAAGAAGGTAAGCTGCCAAGGTCCCAACTATTCAATGTGATTCACCTTGCATGGAAATGGCTGCGCCCTGAAGTGCACAGCTCAGAGGAGATATTGGAGACACTGGTCATTGACCAGTTCATGTGGAAATTGCCGCCAGACCTTCGCACTTGGGTAGGTCAGCATGACCGGACTACTTATGAGATAATCGTCTCCCCACTAATGCAATCAATAGCCAGGGTATTGACCAGTCTGCCTGGGGAAGGCCCCATGCGAAGTAGGCTATCAATGTCAGCCCCCGGTTTTCCTCGATGGAAGAAAAGGGGGGCCTAAGGCCAGTGGAGCTCCTGGAAAGATGGGAATGGTATGAGGGACGCCAACTCCTGGGCAAAACCCCTTTTTCCGTGGAGCCAAAGGAGAAATTATAGGTGTTATGGGTGCAGAGAGTTCAGATACATAACTGCTCGATGCCCCGACGTCCAGGAGCCCATGCACTGCAACCTAGGGGTTTGGGGTAACACATGCTCCCTACTCAACTTGGTGGGGGTCACCATTGCCCCACATAAGTATAAAAGACCGGTGAAAGTGGATGGGGTCAAGACTCATGAACTCGGGGAGTGCTATCACCCTGATTTTGAGGAAGCTGGTAAATCCCAGCTAGTTAAGATTGGCTAAACACATAGGGATCACCTGTGTCCATGGGACTGTTAGTTACTATCCCAGCATAGTGGTAAAAATAGAGATACAGGGAAACACCACTC
The DNA here is from genome assembly GCA_019425775.1 of Rafetus swinhoei. NCBI lineage: Eukaryota > Metazoa > Chordata > Testudines > Trionychidae > Rafetus > Rafetus swinhoei. The sequence goes on along the minus strand of JAFJHL010000564.1, from coordinate 721,782 downwards.
GGGTGCAAGCAGGGGTAGTCCCCCATCTCCTGTACCCCCATACTCATTGGGAGGGACTTTCCTGGGTTTGATGGCTTACTTCCCCCAGAGAGGCAGGAACAAGAGGGGTCCCCTGAACTGAGGGAGACCCACACCAAAAAATGCTCTTCCCCACATTTGAGGAAATATCCCAGGAACTGTTCTCCACCCCTGGAAGGGGTAGGAAGACCAAGAAGCAGAGAGGGGCAGCCAAGGCCTTGGGTATGCGTATCTTGATGTAGGCACAGAGGGCCACTTGCATAGGGAGATGAACATGGTCTGTGGTAGGGGAAGACCCCGAGACACTGGAAGGGGAGGACCCTGAGATGCTGGAAGATCCAGAAGCCAGTGCGGACCCCAGCTCCACCCGACCAGCTGAAAGGTCAGACGCAGAGACCTCAGAGCTCATGTAAATTAGCCCCCACCCACCTCCCCGTTTCCACTCAGGGAAAAGGACTGTGGAGTTTATTCTCCAGTTTACCATATGCTGGCCAATGACGAAAAGAGCGCAGCCAACAGCCAATTAAAGCCCTGGGTGCAGTGCCTAAAACTGTGGGCTGCTGTGAGCCTCTGAGGCAAGCAAATCCGCCAGGAAGCGCAGGACCTGCCAAGTTTCTGTAGGAGCTTTCTCTCTCTCGTGTGTGTGTGTGTGTGTGTGTGTGTGTGTGGTGCACATCCACTCACTGCTTCAATATTTGTGTTGCACATAAGGAATTTCAACTCTCCAGACGATAGAAAATGTTAGAAGGAACACTGCCCTGCATTCTCGAGCAATATATTTATACTCCTCCCTAGTCATCTGTCCAAGTTTCCACTTCTTGTAAGCTTCCTTTTTGTGTTTAAGCTCCCCAAGGATGTCCCCGGTAAGCCAATATGGTTGCCTACCATATTTGCTTTTCTTACTCTGAATCGGGATGGTTTCTTTCTGTGCCTTCAATAAGGCTTCTTAAAATACTGCCAGCTCTCCTGACTCCTTTCCCTCCATATTAGCATCCCAGGAACCCTGCCCATCAGTTCTCTGAGGAGTCAAAGTCTGCTTTTCTGAAGTCCAGGCTGTGTATTTTGCTACTCTCCTTTCTTCCTTTGGTCAGGATCCTGAAATCTACCATCTCATGATCACTGCTTCCCAGGTTGTCACCCACCTCTACTTCCCCTACTAGTTCCTCCCTGTTTGTGAGCAGCAGGGCAAGCTGTGCATGGCCCCTGGTCGGTTCCCTCAGCACTTGTACCAAGAAGTTATCCCCAACATTCTCCAAAAACTTTCTGGATTGTCTGTGTACTGCCATATTGGTCTCCCAACAGTTGTCAGGGCCTGTGATCTGGAAGCTTCTCTCAGTTGTCTGAAGAAAGCCTCGTCTACCTCATCCACCTGATCCGGTGGTCTATAGCAGACACCAACCACAACATCACCCCTGTTGCTTCCACCTCTAAACTTAACCCATAGACTCTCAACAGGCTTTTCTTCCTCTAAATACTGGAGCTCCGAGCAATCATACTGCTCTCTTACATACAGTGCAACTACTCCCCCGCCTGTTCTTCCTGAACAGTTTATACCCTTCCATCACAGTGCTCCAGTCAGGTCTACTGTTATAAATTATTAGAAGATGGACCCAAGCAATGCCAGGTCAATCAGGGCAAGGGGCTGGAGGTGTAGGGGGGTGCAGGAGTCAGGGCAGGGGGCTCAGAGCAGGGGCTGGAGGCAGCTGGGGTCCATGCTGCCTGGTCACCAGCTGCTGCCATGGGGGCGTGTCTACTTGCTGCCCCCGATCATTCTGCAGTATAATTGTCCCTGATATCACAGCCCTTCCTTTCTGTTTGATGAGAAACAATTGCCTTCTATGCGCATCCAATTGGCCTGGCACAACCAAACCCTGACCTTGCTTTAAGTTATGATAAGAGGAAGCTGCATCCCAAATTTGGTGGTCCTAGCTTTTACCATTTAGGAGGCGTTCTGACTGTCATAGCTGAAATCCCCAACCTGGTAGTTTCTCCTGAAATCCATCATATTGCCACCACCGAATGTACAAATTTCCTCTTCCAGGGTAGAAATCGCTTGGAATCTTTTCCGTGAGGGCAAACCGCCCCCCCCCCCCAACCTCCTTTCCCCAAGGAGTTGGAAAACCAACAAGAGCACTCTCACAGAGAACAATGAACCTGTGCTCTCTCCGGTAACATGTCTGCAACCAGGCACTTAAGTTTAAGGACACAAAATATGAACCAATATCGGTTAACAGTGTAGTAGAGAGTAAGCCAGAGCATCTTCTAGCCCCCTACTCACTCCCCACCTCTGTCCCCTCGTGGCCCCTCGGGAGCCGCCCCCTTCACAGTCACTCGCTGCCTTCCACCGGGAAGGTTCCTTGCTCGCCTGATCCTCCATCCGCCGCCTTGCTTCCGGGTCGCTCGTTCAGCTGGGCTGCTCCCAGGTTTCGACCGCCCCCTTCACCCCTGGGGGTTACCTCCGTTCCGCCTGCCGTAGGGAGAAGTGTTCCGCTGGCTGGGGCGTGCTTCGCTCTGCCTGTTGGGGGTGAGAGCACAACCAGCTCCTGCTCTCCCCCCCCTTCCCTGCCCTCCACCCTCCCTCTTGTATCCCCCGCGCAGCGTGACGTGGCGTCCCTGCATCGGGGATGGCAGGATGCCCCTGGGTCCTAAGGCCCATGGATTCTGGCCCGGGCGCCGCTGCGCATGCGCAGCCAGTTCGCCGTTTGCAGCTCTGCGCTTTTAGTGCGGGGGTCGGGTCCCCCGTCACACACCTCCCCCTTTTGCGTCCCACTAATCTCTACTTCCCCCGTCTCTTCCACACATCGAGACAGGAAATTTGTGTTTGCATGCACCCGCCCTGATCTGTGTACTATTTGAAACTTATATTGCTGCAAGAATAAATACCACCTCATTATACGTGGGTTGGCTTCTTTCATGGTCTGCATCCATTTCAACGGTGCATGGTCCGTCATCAACAGAAAGGAATTCCGCAATAGATAGTACTGGAGGGACTCGACTGCCCACTTAATTGCTAACGCTTCTTCCTCTATAGTAGAGTATAGCTGTTCTTGTGGTAGTAACTTGCAGCTTATATACAAAATGGGGTGTTCCTCTCCCTCTTGGTCTTGGGATAACACGGCTCCTATCCCTATGTTCGAGGCGTCTGTTTGTACTACAAATGTTTTAGAGAAGTCGGGTTGAGTCAATAAAGGTGCCCTCGTGAGCTGCTGTTTTAATTGCTGGAATGCCTCCTCACACTGCTCAGTCCATCGTACTCTCTCTGGCCGCCCGCCCTTTGTCATTTCCGTTAATGGCGCTGCCCCCGTGGCAAAGTGTGGTATGAACCGACGATAGTATCCAGCCAGGCCCAAGAACTGCCGTACCTGCTTCTTGGTGGTCGGCATCCGGTACTTCTTCACGGCCTCCACCGTGTTTACTTGGGGTTTCAGTTGACCTCGCCTGACGATATACCCCAGATACGTTACTTCAGATCTTCCGAAGGCGCACTTGCTCAGGTTGGCTGTCAAGCGTGCTTTGCCCAGGGTCTCCAGAATGGCTCGAATATGTCGTAGGTGGTCCTCCCATGAGGCACTGTAGATGACAATATCGTCGATATATGCCGCTGCATACATCTGGTGGTCGCCCAAGATTTTGTCCATTAACCGCTGGAATGTCGCGGCTGCCCCATTTAACCCGAACGGCATTGTTAAAAACTGGTACAGCCCAAAAGGAGTGGCAAAGGCTGTTTTCGCTTGAGAAGCGGGCATGAGAGGGATTTGCCAGTATCCCTTTGTGAGATCGATTGTGGACAGGTACTGCACCTTGCCCAGCCTCTCCAGGAGTTCTTCTACCCTGGGCATGGGGTACGCATCAAAACACAACAGCGTTGACTTTATGGAAGTCTATGCAAAAGTGTAGGGAGCCATCTGGCTTGGGGACCAGGACTATCGGGCTTCTCCACTCACTTTGGGACTCCTGAATCACCCCCATCTGTAGCATCTTGTGAATTTCCTCCAGTACAGGCTCCCACATTTTTCTGGGAAGGGGGCGGAGTGGCTCGCGTACCTTTTGTCCTGGGGCTGTCTTAATGTGGTGGCTGGCCAGGGGCGTCCTTCCTGGTTGGGGTGACAGGACTGCCGCAAACTCCTGTAGGAGGGCCCTCACCTCCTCCTTCTGTTGAGTGGTCAGATCTGCTCCGAGGGAGGCCTCCCCTGCCAGGGTCAACAGGTTCCCCGCCCCAGGGTCCTAGCTCGGGCTCCGAAGGCTGCAGCGTGATTAACATGCCTTCTCGCACCTTCCATCTTTTTAGCAGGTTCACATGGTAGATTTGGGTGCTTTTTCATCTACCTGTTAACTTAATCTCGTAGTCCACAGGCCCCACTTGTCATAGGACCTCATAAGGGCCCTGCCATTTGGCCATCAGCTTTGACTCGGAGGAGGGCAAGAGTAATAATACCCTATCTCTGGGCACAAATGTACGGGGTTGCGCCCCCCAGTTATAATATTGGGCCTGTTTTTCTTGAGCCTGTATCAAATTCTCCTTAGCTAACTCCCCGGCTACCCTCAACTTTTTCCTCAGCTCCAGGATGTATGGTATAGTCCCCTTCACGTGCGAGTCTTGTCCCTCCCAATTTTCTTTCAAGAGATCTAGGATCCTCGGGGTTGTCTCCATATAATAATTCAAAAGGGGAGAAACCTGTGGAGGCTTGGGGCACTTCCTCACTGCAAACAGGAGGGCGGGCAGAAAAGGTCCCAGTCCTCGGGTCTAACCCCACAAATTTCCTCAACATAGCCTTTAGGGTTCTGTTGAAGCGCTCCACGAGCCCATCTGTTTGGGGGTGGTATACCGACGTTCAGAGCGTTTTTACCTTCATTAGCCGGCATAATTCTGCCATCACCCGCCCAGATACGCTAGACCCCTGGTTGGTCAGTATCTCCTGTGGTATCCCCACTCTCACAAATACCTTTACCAACTCAGCCGCCAACGTGGAGGCTTTGGTACAGCGGAGGGGTACGGCCTCTGGGTATCTGGTGGCATAGTCTATTAAAACCAATATATACTGGTTGCCCCTCCGTGACCTTTCAAGCGGGCCCACCAGGTCCAGGGCTATCCTCTTGAAGGGAATGTCCACTGCCGGGAGGGGGACTAGCAGAGCCTTGGGTACGTTCTTTCCCCCTGCCTGTTGACACTCCGGGCAGGACTCACAAAAGTCTTTGACCTCCTTGTACACCCCCGACCAATAGAATCGTTGCAGAATTCTTTGTAACATTTTTTCAACCCCCAAATGCCCAGCCCAGGGGTTGGTGTGAGCTAGATCTAGCACCCGCCACCGGAATCGGGAGAGTACTAGTAATTGTCTGGTTTCCCCCAGCTCCCCTGGCCGTGTGGCTACTCAGTATAGCCGATCGGCTCTTATCTCGAACCGGGGTCCGCCGCGGGCTGTCCTCTCCTCGCCCTGGGGTGTGTCGACTTGCTCCCATGCACGCTTTAGGGACATATCTTCTCACTGCTCCCAGAGGAAATCCACCTCTTCTTCGAGGTCCTCTCGTCTGACGTTTGTGGGTGAGGCTTCCGTGGCTTGGAACTGGCTGGCATCTCCGAGCTAGCATCTCTATTTCGGCCTTCCTCCACTCCTCCACCAAGCGGCGGAAGCCTAGCCAGTCCCGCCCCAGGACCAACGGGTACACTAGCTCTGGAGCCACCGCCACCCGGCACTTTTCTTCTTGCACTCCATCTGTTATGCGCACCCACTGTGCGGGGTAGTGCCCTCTACCAGAGCTATATAAGCCTGTGACTCAGCAACCAGGGAGCTTGTGAACAGGAGCAGCTAACAGGGAGTTTGGAGAAGGAGTTCTCCAGGTAAAAGAGGAGTAAAAACGGGACCCTTGTGGTAAGTGGCTGTCTGGAGTGTGTTTGTGTGGGGGGAGTTATTTGCTGTGTGCTGAGCTTGTGTTTGTCTGTTTGGTTGGTTTGTTTGTTTGTTTGAAGGAGCTTCTAAAAGGTTTGAAATCTAGAAGCCTCTGTTAATTGGCTGAGCCTCAGTCAGGGGGAGGGGCTACCAGAGCTATATAAGCCTGTGACTCAGCGACCAGGAGCTAAACAGGAGCAGCTAACAGGAGTTTAGAGGGGAGGTTAGAGGGCACTAGTGACTTCTGACCTTCTTTAAAACATAACTCTTATAATAATCTATATTCCAGAGGTTTAAAAAGAATCCCAGTTTATACTTAAACTTATTCATTAGAAAATGGAGACAGAAGCCCAGCAGCAGAGTGGGGCTATCCTGTTTATTGCCGAGTGTAACATGTATGATTACCTGCCCTGTGGGCGGGTGGCATATGTGTGCACCTGTTGCAAGGAGCTCCTGACCTCAGAGACCGAGTTCGGGCTTTGGAGGCCAGGGTGGCTGAACTGGAGGAGCTAAGGGAGGTAGAGAGATATGTTGATGAGACTTTCTGGGACACTGTAGTACTGTCCCACCTCCAGTCTGAGAGCCCCAGTGCTCTTAAGGAGGATGAAAGTCTCAAGGAACAGAGCATTCAATGGGAGCAGAGGGAAACCATCCCGTAGTTGGGACCCTCCTCCCAGAGGATGTTGCGGTATCCTCTCGCACTGAGGATACCTCTGAGGGGGAGGGAATGCCAGTTAGGAAGAGGCAGGTGTTAGTAGTGGGTGATTTGATCGTTAGAAACATAGATAGTTGGGTTTGTGATGACCGGGAGAACCGTATGGTCACTTGCCTGCCTGGTGCGAAGGTTATGGCGGATCTCTCGAGGCATCTAGATAGACTTATGTGTAGTGCTGGGGAGGAGCCGGTGGTCGTGGTACATGTAGGTACCAATGACATAGGGAAGGGTAGGAGAGATGTCCTGGAGGCCAAATTTAGGCTGCTAGGAAAGAGACTGAAATCCAGGACCTCTATGGTGGCATTCTCGAAATGCTTCCAGTTCCACGCGCAGGGCCAGGTAGGCAGGCAGAGCTTCAGAGTCTCAATGCGTGGATGAGACGATGGTGTAGGGAAGAGGGGTTTGGATTTATTAGGAACTGGGGACACTTTTGGGAGAGGGGAGCCTATACAGGAAGGATGGGCTCCACCTAAACCAGGGTGGAACCAGACTGCTGGCACTAAACATTAAAAAGGCCGAGAGCAGTTTTTAAACTGAGAGATGGGGAAAGCCGATTGGTGGAGATGCACGAATCGGAGGGAGACTTCTTAGAGGAGAATCCATTGATAGAGATTCTCTAAGCTGTAGTCAGAAAGAGAGGAGGGGAGAGGGCAAACCATGGGCCAGAGCAGACAAACAACCGCATACAAAGGAATCCAATGCATCAGGGAAGGGCAGACAACAAGCAGTGGCAAATTTTTAAAGTGCTTCTACACAAATGCTAGGAGTCTGACTAATAAGATGGGTGAACTAGAGTACCTAGTATTAAATGAGGAGATTGACATAATAGGCATCACTGAAACCTGGTGGAATGAGGAAAATCTGTGGGACACAATCATACCGGATATAAAATATATCGAAAGGATAGAGCAGGCCGGGTGGGTGGCGGAGTGGCACTGTATGTGAAAGATAATGTAGAATCAAATGAAATAAAAATATTAAGTGAATCAACATGTTCAATAGAATCGCTATGGATAGTAATTCCATGCTCCAATAATAAGAAATTAGCAGTAGGGATATATTACCGACCACCTGACCAGGACAGCGATACTGACATTGAAATGCTGAGGGAGATTAGAGAGGCTACCAAAATAAAGAACTCTATAATAATGGGGATTTTAATTACCCCCATATTGACTGGATACATGTCACCTCAGGAAGAGAAGGAGATAAAATTTCAATGGCTTAAATGACTGCTTCTTGGAGCAGCTGGTGCAGGAACCCACAAGGAGAGGCAATTCTCGATTTAGTCCTGAGTGGAGCGCAGGATCAGGTCCAGGAAATAACTGCTTACAGGACCGCTTGGGAATAGTGACCATAATATAATAACATTCAACATTCCTGTGGTGGGAAGAACACTCAGCAGACCAGCACCCTGGCATTTAATTTCAAAAGGGGAATTACACAAAAATGAGGAGGTTAGTTAAACAGAAATTAAAAGGCACAGTGACTAGAGCCAAATCCCTGCAAGCTGCATGGAAACTTTTAAAGACACCATAATAGAGGCCCAACTTAAATGTATACCCCAAATTAAAAACATAGCAAGAGACCTAAAAGAGTCACTGTGGCTTAACCACCATGTAAAAAGAAGCAGTGAGGGACAAAAAGGCATCTTTTAAGAAGTGGAAGTCCAATCCTAGTGAGATAAATAGAAAGGAACATAAACACTGTCAAATCAAGTGTAAAAATGTAATAAGAAAAGCAAAAAGATTTTGAGGAACAGCTAGCCAAAACTCAAAAAGAAATAACAAAATGTTTTTAAGTACATTAGAAGCAGGAAGCCTGCTAAAAACCTGTGGGTCCCTAGACGATCGAACTATAAAAGGCGCAATCAAGGACGATAAAGCCATTGTGGAGAAACTAAATGATTTCTTTGCTTCAGTCTTCACGGCTGAGGACGTTGGGGAGATTCCCAAATCTGCACCGCCCTTGTGGGTGATGAATCTGAGGAACTGTCCTGGATTGAAGTGTCATTAGAGGAGGTTTTGGAACAAATAGAAAACTTAATGTTAACAAATCTCCGGACCGATGGCATTCATCCAAGGGTTCTAAAAGAACTCAAATGGGAAATTGCTGAACTATTATCTGTGGTTTGTAACCTATCCCTTAAATCGGCTTCCGTACCTAATGACTGGAAGGTAGCCAACGTGACACCAATATTTAAAAAGGGCTCTAGAGGCGATCCGGCAATTACAGACCGTAAGTCTAACTTCAGTACCGGCAAATTAGTCAAACAATAGTAAAGAATAAAATTGTGAAGCATGTAGAAGAACATAATTTGTTGGACAAAAGTCAACATGGTTTCTGTAAAGGGAAATCCTGTCTTACTAATCTATTAGAGTTCTTTGAAGGGGTTAACAAACATGCGGACAAGGGGGATCCAGTAGATATAGTATACTTAGATTTTCAGAAAGTTTTGACAAGGTCCTCACCAAAGGCTCTTGTGTAAATTACATGGCCATGGGATAAGAGGGAAGGTCCTTTCTTGGATTGAGAACTGGTTAAAAGACAGGAAACAAAGGGTAGGAATAAATGGTAAATTTTCAGAATGGAGAGGGGTAACTAGTGGTGTCCCCCAAGGGTCAGTCCTAGGACCAATCCTGTTCAACTTATTCATAAATGATCTGGAGAAAGGGGTAAGCAGTGAGGTGGTAAAGTTTGCAGATGATACCAAACTGTTTAGGATAGTCAAGACAGAAGCAGACTGTGAGGGACTCCAAGAAGATCTCACCAAACTGAGTGATTGGGCAACAAAATGGCAAATGAAATTTAATGTGGATAAGTGTAAAGTAATGCACATCGGGAAAAATAACCCCAACTATAGACAGTATGATGGGGGCTAATTTGGCTACGATAAATCAGGAAAGAGATCTTGGAGTTATCGTGACAGTTCTCTGAAAACTTCCACACTGTGCAGCGCGGTCAAAAAGGCAAATAGGATGCTAGGAATTATTAAGAAAGGGATAGAAAATAAGACCCAGAATATCTTACTGCCCCTGTATAAAACTATGGTACGCCCACATCTTGAATACTGTGTACAGATGTGGTCTCTCACCTCAAAAAGATATTTTGGCCTTGGAAAGGGTTCAGAAAAGGGCAACTAAAATGATTAGGGTTTGGAACGGGTCCCATATGAGGAGAGGTTAAAGACTGGGACTTTTCAGTTTAGAAAAGAGGAGACTGAGGGGGGATATGATAGAGGTGTATAAAATCATGAGTGGTGTGGAGAGGGCCGATAAAGAAAAGTTATTTATTAGTTCCCTAAATAGAAGAACTAGAGGACACCAAATGAAATTAATGGGTAGCAGGTTTAAAACTAATAAAAGAAAGTTCTTCTTCACACAGCGTGTAGTCAGCCTGTGGAACTCCTTGCCAGAGGAGGCTGTGAAGGCTAGGACTATAATAGAGTTTAAAGAGAAGCTAGATAATTTCATGGAGGTTAGGTCCATAAAAGGCTATTAGCCAGGGATAAAATGGTGTCCTTGGCCTCTGTTTGTCAGAGGCTGGAGAGGGATGGCAGGAGACAAATCGCTTGATCATTGTCTTCGGTCCACCTCTCTGGGGCACCTGGTGCTGGCCACTGTCGGCAGACAGGATACTGGGCCAGATGGACCTTTGGTCTGACCCAGTACGGCCGTTCTTATGTTCTTATGTAGTGCTGCATGTCCCCATGTATGCATTGCATGGCCATGGGTTGACCCCCCAGCCTCCCTCGGGTATTAATTCAGCACGAACCACTGTCTGGTTGCACCCCAAGTCTACCAGTGCCCATACCCTTTTCCCCTCCAGGCTTATCTGGACTGTTATCTTAGAGAAGTCTCTCCTCGGGCCCCACTGCCATTACCCTCCCATACGAACAACAGTCCATGAACGGACAGATGTGCCGATAAATGGCCCTCTTGCCCACACTCAAAACAGGCTCCTTGCTTTTCTGGTTCGGGGGGGCTGGGCTTCAGTCCCTCCCTCAGCCTGGATGACTCTTCTCCCCTGCTCTCAGTGGGGCCCTGTCACGTCCCCTTTCCCCATCCTCTCCATGGAATTGGTGGAGGGGGGGGCCACGTCCCTTGGCCTCTCGTGGGTCGGGCCCTTCCACTCACCGACTTTGCCTCGGGGTTCTCTCGGGTGTCCCTCATCTTGCTCTCTCCTCTATCGGCTGCCATATAATTCTCTAGAATGGAAATGGCTTCACCGAGGGTCGAGGGTTGGTGGCGGCGCACCCACATCCGTCCATCCGCAGGTAGAATCTGCAAGAATTGGTCTAGGACAATCATATCCACGATTTGCATGGTAGTCTTTTTCTCTGGCTCTAGCCACCTGGTGGCAGCCTCCTTGAGTCTCTGGACGACGGCCCTTGGTCGCTCTCCCGGCTGATACTTCTCGGCTCGGAACCGCTGCCTGTGGGTCTCTGGGGTCACCCCGGCCTGATCTAAAATAGCTTCCTTAACCTTGTGGTAATGCAAGGCATCTCTGGTGGACAAACCCCTATACGCCCATTGGGCAGGGCCCATTAGGTAAGGGGCTACCAGGGTCGCCCAGTGCTCCTCTGGCCACCATGCTGCTGTAGCTACCCTCTCAAAAGTTATTAAAAACACCTCGGGGTCGTCCCTGGGGTCATTTTCACTAGCCTCAGGGGCAATGCCAAGGCCAACCCTGTCCCCAGGCCTTCCCCAGGTGTCCCTGCCAGGCCAGCTCCCGCGCCCCTACCCACTGCTTGGACCACTGCTCTTGTTGTCTTGATGTTCCATCAGTTTGCAGACTAACTGTTGTTGCTCTCTCTGTTGGTTAGTCATTTGTTGGAGCAACTGGGTCTGCTGTTGCTGCCGCTGGCTCTCGGCCAGCCATTCCAGCAGCTTTCCCGTATCCATTTCAACCCCTCTTCCCTACCTATCTGGCTATAAGAAAAAAAAATTTTTTTTGTGGGTTTTTTCCCCTCCCTTCACCTATACCCACGTTCTCCACCAGTGTAGTAGAGAGTAAGCCAGAGTGTCTTCTAGCCCCCTACTCACTCCCCACCTCTGTCCCCTCACGGCCCCTCGGGAGCTGCCTCAGGGGACGGTAGGACGCCCCTGGGTCCTAAGGCCCATGGATTCTGGCCTGGGCGCCGCTGCGCATGCGCAGCCAGTTCGCCATTTGCCGCTCTGCACGCCGCCCACGGCCGTGGCCGGGCGGCTTTTAGTGCGGGGGTCAGGTCCCCTGTCACAAAGAGAACAAAAGAAAAAGGAAACACTTTTATTATTAAAACAAGACTATCGTTGCAAGCATAGTAAATGACTTGGTGTTAAAAGCCCTGAATTGAAACAAAGCTCAGGGGTTCTTCCTGGGCTTCATTCTTGGTTACAAGAGAGAAAAACAAAAGACAATTAACCAGCTCAGCCATAATTTCCAAACCCCAGATAAGGAAAACAACGAACCTGATGGACTACCTAAACTTTTTCCTACTCACACATTCTGATGAACCCAGGGGATCTGTTTTGGGGGAGTTCATTTCTTCCCTCTGTGCCTGGAGAAGATTCCCCTCTCTCTCTAACAAAGGAGACTGCTTCCCCTAGTTTGAAATTCTTTAGCTGCATTTCATTGGCTCAGTGCCCAGCCCCCTCCCTCAGGTGCCCAATAGCTTAAGGTTAGCTTAACCAAAAAAAAGCCAACATGATTCTGGGCTGCATTAACAGGAGTGTTGTGAGCAAGACAACGAGAAGTGATTCTTCCGCTCTACTCTACGCTGATTAGGCCTCAACTGGAGTATTGTGTCCAGTTCTGGGTCCCACATTTCAAGAAAGATGTGGAGAAATTGGAGAAGGTCCAGAGAAGAGCAACAAGAATGATTAAAGGTCTGGAGAACATGAGCTATGAAGGAAGACTGAAGGAATTGGGCTTGTTTAGTTTGGAAAGGAGAAGATAGAGGGGACATGATAGCAGTTTTCAAGTATCTAAAAGGGTGTCACAAGGAGGAGAGCGAAAAATTGTTCTCCTTGGCCTCTGAGGATAGAACAAGAAGCAGTGGGCTTAAACTGCAGCAAGGGAGGTTTAGGTTGGACATTAGGAAAAGCTTCCTAACCGTCAGGGTGGTAAAACATTGGAATAAATTGCCTAGGGAGGTTGTGGAGTCTCCATCACTGGAGATATTTAAGAGCAGGTTGGTTAGACAACTGTCAGGGATGGTGTGACGGCGCCGCGGCCCGTGACGGGAAGGGCCGAGCCGGCAGGGAAGGAGGCGGAGCGGCGCGCCGCAGACGCGGCCCCGGCGGCCGGCAAAGCAGAAGCCGGCCGCGCTCGCGCCAGCAGGCGGAGGGTAATCCTCTGCGGTGGGGCGGGGAGGAGCCACGCGCCAGAGCCAGGCCCGGCGCGCCGGCGCGCCCGTGCCACGGGGGCGGGGCCCCGCCGCCACGTCCGGGCGGGCCGCTGAAAACAGCCCGCCGGCTGGAAGGGGGAGGGAGCCTCCCACCAGAGAGGAGGAGACGGAGCGCTAGAGGCCCGGCCGCCAGGACGGACCGGGACGACTGGCCCGCAGGCGGCCCACCTCGCCGCCGGGGCTCCCAGGGCAGCCCCACGGCTGGCGAGCGGCCAGCCCCGGGTCGGACGACGAACCGACAGGGACCGACGCACCCGGAGAGAGACCCGCTGGGGCCGGAGGCTCGGCAGGCAGCTGGCACCAGGGTTCCCGCGACCGACCTCGAACCCGACCCCGGAGATACGGTGAGCCCGGCCGAACGGCGACGCATCCCGGGGACCGGGAGGAGGGGGAAGCAGCCCGGGGAAGTTTCTGGCGCCCGTGGGTCGACGGGTTACGGGCGGATAACCCCGCCTGCCACGCCGGGCTCGAGCCAGCCCCGACGCTTAGGGCCCCGGCTGGGACCCGGAGAGGGCGGGACCGGGTCCCCTCCTCCCGAAGGAGCCGTCCGCTCCAAGCAACACCGGCCCGGGCTCACCGCAGGATCGCGGCACTCCCTGAGTGAGGGGAGACCAGATAGCGGGGCCCAGGCCCCATCCCGCAGGGACGGGTAACACACACTGGGTCCGCAGACCCCCCCTTCCTCCCAGGGAGGGGGTGATCGCACCCAACTGCCCAGACTCTCGGGCAGAGACCGGAACAGGTACGGACGAAGAGGGGCCGCAGGGGTCCGCTGACCCCCCCTCTCGCCTTGGGAGGGGGTGATCGCACCCCTCACCCCTCACAGATGGTCTAGATGGTACTGGGTCCTGCCGTGAGGGCAGGGGACTGGACTCGATGACCTCTCAAGGTCCCTTCCAGTTCTAGTGTTCTATGATTCTATAACCCTTTCCTTGCTCTCCAGGCAAGTCAGGCTCTCCTTTGCAGCTCCCATTCATGACACAGACAGATGCACAAACTCTCTCAAATATATAGTAGATGAGGTATGTTTCAGAGGATTGTTGAAGACCTATTAGATTACTTCAGCATTTAATGTGTAGGGTATTTTTATTAACCACCACTTGCAAACTACTTATGGAGAGACATTCTATTAAAATCATCATGTATATCAGTGGCCACTGTTGGTAGACAGGACACTGGGCTAGATGGACCTTTGGTCTGACCCAGTCTGGCTGTTCTTGTGTTCTTAGTGGTTCTCAACCAGGAGTATGTTTATCTCTGGAGTACACAGAGGTCTTCCAGGGGGTACATAAACTCATCTAGATATCTACCTAGTTTTACAACAGGCTATATAAAAAGCACTCGCAAAGTCAGTACAGATGAAATTTCAGACCGACAGAATGAGAAAGTAAGCTATTTATTTATTTATTTATTTAAAATATTTTTACCCCGCCTCTCTATTTAAATTTTCAAGGCAGCTTACAAACATTTTTAAAACACAATACAAATCTATATAAAAATTTAAAAATACGAGACCCCAGAGGGACATAAAACCTGCTAAAAACATCTCGAGAGGAGGGACACACACACCCACCCACCAAGAAAAGCATGAGTAAAAGGGGTGGCTTTAGCCTGACGCCGAAACAATGGTATCATTGGCGCCATGCGAATATCCTGAGGAAGAGAATTCCACAGCCTGGGAGCAAAAGCTGAGAAGGCCCTGCTCCACGTAGATGTTAATCTTATCTCCACAAGTGGAGGAACATGGAGCAGAGCCTCCCCAGCTGACCTTATTCCCCAGGCAGGCTCATATGGGAGAAGACGGTCCTTCAGATACCCTGGACCCAACCTGTTTAGGGCTTTATAGGTCATAACTGAAACCTTAAATTGTGCCCAGAAACATACCAGAAGCCAGTGTAGCTGCCGAAGCACTGGCATAATGTGCTCCGTATAACGAGTATTAGTTAAAACTCGAGCAGCCACATTCTGGACCAGCTGAAGTTTCCAAAGGCTCTTTAGAGACAGCCCCACATAAAGCTCAGTACAGTAATCCAGTCTGGATGTAACAAGAGCATGGATCACTGTGGCCAAGTCATGCTTGTTCAGGAAGGGTCGCAGCTGGCGGATCAGACGAAGCTGCCCAAAAGCACTCCTGGCCACCAAAGAAATTTGGTTCTCAAATGTTAAAAAAGGGTCCGGGAGGACTCTCAAGCTGCGTACCTGTTCTTTCAGGGGGAGAATAACCTCGTGTAGAACTGGTACCATGCCACATTCCCGAACAGATGGCCTCCTGATCCACAGGACCTCCGTCTTATCTGGATTCAACTTCAGCTTGTTTGACTTCATCCAGTCCATCACCGCCTCTAGACACCGGTTTAGATCAGTCGACGCCACACCTGGTTCTGATGTCATAGGGAAATAGAGTTGGGTGTCATCTGTATGTTGATGGCACCGTCCTCCAAAACTCCTTACGACCTCTCCCAGCGGCTTCATGTAGATGTTAAACAGCATAAGGGACAAGATGGAACCTTGTGGGACCCCGTACCACAATCGCCACAGGGTCGAATAGCAGCCCCCTAGCTCCACCTTCTGAAGGCGTCCCGACAGGTAAGACTGGAACCACTGCAGAACAGTGCCTCCAATACCCAACTCCACCAGGCATTCCAGAAGGATACCATGGCTGATGGTATCAAAAGCCATTGAGAGGTCCAAGAGAATCAACAGGGATGCACTCCCCTTGTCTATCTCCCAGCTTAGGTAGTCTACCAGGGCGACCAAGGCAGTTTCAGTTCCAAAACCCGGCCTAAAGCAAGACTGAAAGGGATCTAAATAATCTGTTTCTTCCAAGAAAGCTTGGAGTTGCAACGCCACCACCCGCTCGAGTACCTTGCCCAAGAAGGGAATATTAGCAACTAGGCAATAGTTATTCAAATCGTGGGTCCAGGGAAGGCTTCTTAAGTAGCGGTTTTATCTCTGCCTCTTTCAAAGCGGCGGGAACCATACCAGATCTAAAAGACGCATTAATAATCCCCTGGACCCAGCCAGTCATCTCTTCCCGGCTAGATTTAATAAGCCACGAAGGGCAGGGGTCGAGCGAGCACATGGTCAGTCGCACTCCTCCAACTACCTTGTCCGCATCCTCGGTCTGCAACAGCTGCAACTGTTCCAAAGAAAAACAACTGGGCGGTGCGCTCAACACATTCTGTGCCCCACTTACATAGCAGCCAGAGACCAAAGCAGACTGGAGGTGAGCGATCTTATCTGCAAAGTGCTTTGTGAACAGATCACAACGGGGGGCCAAGAGCTCCTCCATTTCGTCATGAGTGCCAGACTGTAACAGGCCCCGCACCACTCGAAACAGTTCCACTGGACGGTATTGTGCAGATGCGATACGGGTGGAGAAGCAGCTTTTCTTCGCAGTCAGCACCACCACAGAGTAAGCTTGCAATTCAGCTCTAACCCGCAATCGATCGGACTCAGCTCTAGTTCTCCTCCAGCGGCGTTCTAGCAATTTCTCAGCAATAGAGTGCTGTGACCAGGGCTGGCCTTAGGCTGATTCGACCAATTCCATCGAATCGGGCCCCGCGCCTAAGGGGGTCCTGTGCCCCTGAACCCGGAAGTGCCGGCCGGTGTTACAATTCAGATCCGGGGGCCCTGCTCCACCACTATGTGGCGCTGGATCTCTCCCCCCGCTCTGCCTGGAGCGGGCCTGACCTCCCTCCACCCCAGCCCCGGACCGTCTCTGCGGCTCCCCCTCGCTGCCTGCTGCTGCCCATGTGCGGCATTGCAGGTAGGGGGGCCCGGCGTGACGCCATGTCACGCCCGGGATTTTAAACTGCTCGGAGGCACGCGCGTGGCTGCCTCGGGTTCGGAGTGCGGGCCTGAGCGCAGACTCCGGCCCGCAACATGGAAGGCAGAAGGTAGGGAAGGGGCTTGTGTAGCGGGAAAGGACTGGGGAAGAGGCTTGGGGGCTTGTGTAGTGGGGAGGTGGAGGGGTAGGGGAAGGGGCTTGTGTAGCGGGGGAGGGGCTGGGAAGGGGCTTGGGGGCTTGTGCAGCGGGGAGGGGCTGGGAAGGGGCTTGGGGGCTTGTGCAGCGGGGAGGGGAAGGAGAAGGGGCTTGTGGGGAGGAAGGGAAGAAAGGGGAAGGCACCAGAGACAAATGGCAGGGGCCAAGTGCAGACAATGAGGAAAGGGCAGGAGGGAGGTGTCAGTGGGAGGGGACAGGGTGATGCTGGGAGAGGAGAGGAGAGGAGAGGGGAAGGGCACTGGGGCTAGAGGGGGAGGGGAGAAGGCTTGAAAGAAGGGTGGGCATGAGAGGTGGGGATGGAGCAAGTCATGTGTGAGGGCACAGCGGGGCAGAGAGTGGTGAGGGGTGGGCCTCAGGAAAAAGAGGGCAAAGGGGCAGGGGCAGTAAGGGAAGGAGGCACCAGGAGGCTGCAGGGCTAAGGAAGGTGCAGGTGCCAGGGGATTCTGGGGTGAAGCAGAAGGGCAGACACCTGCAGGGAGGGACCAGCACCAGAGGAGAGAGGCAGGGCAGGTGTGTAGAGGAGGTGTTGGAAGAGGGGATGAGGAGGGGTAGCTCATGATCAGAGTGGGGCTACTGGAGGAGTGGGCACAGGGGAGAGAAGAGCTGGTGGAGGGGGCAGGTCGCAGGAGGGCTGAGGGCAGTGAGAAGGGCAGGAGTCAGGACAGCAGAGGAGGGTGAGGAGTTGGGGGGCAGCAGGCACCAGGGGAGATGATGGAGCAAGGAGAGGAGACATGGCAGCAGAGAGAAAAGGTAAAGGTTTAAAAATATTTATTAATAACTTGGTATGCTGCCCACGGCCAGTTTGTTTGCGCCCCGCGGTGCAGTTTGGGTTTCTGTGGGGATCAACACGTGGCGAGTGGGAGCCAAAACAAAAAAGTAGTCAGTGTAATGATCTTCTGTTGATATGCATTTTAGTAGTTAAATTCTTGGACTGTCATTGCTCATGAAAAGTGCTGTCACATGGGTAGAAATCGGGTAAATGTTGCATTTTATTAATATCAGCAGAGCTGACTTAAATGGGGCCTGTGTGTTGTGTAGTCTTGCCTTAATCTTTGTATTCATGCCTGTCAGTGTGAGAGAAGCTATTTGTATATATTTGCTTGCATATGCAACCACACTTAAGTTGAGGCCCTCAGCATGTTCTGTAAGTATCAGTGTGGTCCTGGGGCTTCCAAAGTTGAGTTGCCTAGCTCATCCCTGACAGGTGTCTGTCTAACCTGGTCTTAAATATCTCCAGTGATGGAGATTCCACAGTCTCACTAGGCAATTTGATTCCAGTGTTTAACCACCTGACAGGCAGGAAGTTTTTTAATGTCCAACCTAAACCTCCCTTGCTGCAATTTAAGCCCATTGCTTCTCATCCTAACCTCAGAGGCCAAGCAGAACAATTTTTCTTCCTCCTCCTTATGATACTCTTTTAGATACTTGAAAGCTGCTCTCATGTCCCTTTTAGGTCTTCTCTTTTCCAAGGTAAACAAGGCCAATTTCTTCAGCCTTGCCTCATATCTCATGTTCTCTAGACCTTTCATCATTTGTGTTGATCTTCTGTGGACTTTCTCCAGTTTCTCCACGTTTCCTGAAATGTGCGCCCAGAACTGGACATGATACTCCAGCTGGGGCCTAATGTAGATGGCTCATTCCCTGCCTAGGGACATGAGACTGGGCGGGTTAATTTCCAATCCTCCTGTTTATTCTTTTCCTAAGCCAGGAGGGCACAGTAGTTCTGATGGGGCTCTGCAGGAAGGCAGCCCGCACTGCCCCTGCCTGAAACCTTGTGCAGGTGTTAAACAGCTGTCCAGCCCACCCTAGAGGTGACTGCATTTCAGCGTGCCTGAAGCAACACTGCACCAGCAATGGACAGGAGAATGGCTCCCGGGCATGGCTTGCTCATGACTGCTTCAGTCCCGTTGATGGGCCTCAGCCTCTTTCCTTCCACTCCCCGCTTTGCAGTGGGGCTGTAGACTCTGGGGAGAGCGGTGGAGGCAGGCAGAGGTGTCTCCTGCAGCAGATGTAGACACGTCTCTGTATTAATCATTCTCTCATTGAAGTTTTTAGCTTTGTATGTGTCCTTTTACATGGAAACTTTGTATTACGTCTTGGTAGATAGTCCCTAGGACAAGTGAGGCAGAGACTGTCCCTGTGGGGTGAATGAGGTGGGAATGGATAAGGTGGAAGGTGAGCACCTCTGGGCAGTTGCAAAGGTTGGAACAGGATGGAAGCCAGATCCAAGATCAATGAGCCCTGGGAAGTGGGCCCATTGAAAGGAGACTGGACCTGTGGATGCCTTGGGGTCTGCAGCAAGGGCCTGCTTTGGGAAGCCCCCTCTTTGGAGGTGAATGTGGCAGCATTGAGACACCACCCACAAGCAGGCGCCACAGCCACTAACTTCAGAGTCATGGGACAGCTCTCACAGATCTTGCACATGCATAAGATGATAGATCTGCAGGAGGGGGGGGGGCAGTGGCGTAGTGAGGGGGCCGGAGGGGTCAGTTGCCCCTGGGAGAAAAATAATATAAAATTTAGTTAAAAATAGATGTCACATGTTTTTAAAAGGAATACCATATCTCCTGCCTTTTGTCTATTTTTGTCTCTTTAGGCCCCCAGTTAAAATTTTCAAAAGCACTTGAGTGACTAAAGTCATTTTTGAAAATTGGACTTGGAAATCTAAGCTCAGATTTTCAAAGGTAATTAAGCTCCTGAAGAGACAGTTGCCAACTCGGATCTTCAAAGATATCTATCTGATCTTTACACATCTTTGAAAATCTGGTCATAACTGTCCTAGTCAGTTCTGAACGTGAGATGTAGGAGCCCAGTCCTAATTCCTTCAGGCTTTTTTTTTTTTTAATTTGAACATTTATCTACACTAATTCCCCTCCGTTCTCTTTCACTATCCAATAAGTGCATGGATCAAAATTATAGGTGAATATGCTGACTTGAGAGTGGAAAGATTTCATATTGTCATCTATGATTCCTGGTAACGCATCTCAAATATGAAAAACTAGGTTGATACCTGTTCCTATCAGGAGCTGTTGAATTCAGTTCCTCATTTGCAGTATCTCATTAGGATGTTTAGTGGAGAAGATATTGGTTTTTTTTTATTTATACTGTGGGCAAAGCATGGGCTCAGAAGAATTCCTCCATTGTTTTACCATGAGTCTCAAAACATTTGGTGTTTTTCTAAAGGCCTGGAGTCAATTGATTATGTAGGAATCTCAGCTTTCATTTAAAAAGTTCTCTATACTTCTAGGCCTTACAGCTAAGGAGGAAAGCTTTAAAACATGAACCCTAAATACTCAAGAAACAAAAGGCCAATAAAAATCCAACATGTTTTATTTTTAAAAATCTTATGATTTGTAGACCAGTCTCATAACTTTGTGTAGGCGTTCCTTGTGATTTTTGGGTTGGCAATACTGCTCTTTGATTGGTGAATTTAGAGAGGTCTCCCTTCAGTTTCCCTTTCCACCCTCCTTTTTGTCACAGGTCATCAGAGAATCGTAGAGACAATGGAGAGTAGGGCGAGTCCATGACTATGGTTAATGACTGGTCAGGGTGACTGACTATTATCAACCAGCGGTCTGAATGAGCTATCTACTGACATCTGTTAATCAACTGTAGGAAAAGGCTTCACGAGCAGACCTTATTTATATAGACAACCTACTTTGCCACAGAGATCAGTAGACACACTTGCTGTGTCAAGGTGATCAATTTTGGCTCTTTTGGGTTGAAATTCACTTAAGACTTGGAGCTGGGAGAATGAAATGTTGTTATCCATATTGTATGATTAAAAGGTTAAAGCCTGAACTTAATATGACCTGGCTTAGGGTCTACCATAACTTGAACACTAAGCAGAGGATAGTGAGTTACATCTAAGTGAAAGTCACAGAAGATGGAAACAGGTTTTATTTCTGGTGGTGTAGAGTCTATTTGGGAGTCCTCAATTATATCTGACACTTTACATACTGGCTGTGTCTACACTGCACCCCTTTTCCGGAAAAGGGATGCAGATGAGACAAGTCAGAATTGCAAATGAAGCGGGATTTAAATTTTCCCGCTTCATTTGTATAAACATGGCTGCCGCTTTTTCCGGCTCAGGGCTTTGCCGAAAAAGCGCCAGTGTAGACGGATCTTTCGAGGAAAATAAAGCCTTTTCCAAAAGGTCCCTTATTCCTGATTTTAAGAGGAATAAGGGACCTTTTGGAAAAGGCCACTGATATAAAGAGCCACTGATATAAATAAAGGTGGGAAAGGTGCATGCTCCTAAGTGATTACTAGTGTGGTTAAAACAAATGTAAGGTTTTACTTATTTTTGTTTTTTATTTCCCTACAGTTAAAAAATTATCTACCATATTTACAACCTGCAGTGCCACAGAAAACATTAGAACGGATACGATCTTTAGAGGAGCAAACCCAGATTTTTCAATCTAATGTCACAACACGAAGTCAAGAAAATCATCACTGGAGATTTTTAGTAAGTCCTCTCTGGTGGTTCTGTTTGTATTACTTTAGCTGAATGGTGAATTTAGAGACAAGTGCTGTTTTGCAATCCAGAGATAAATTCCAAAGGTTGCAGTGAACTAAACTCAACCTACTTCATTACTACTGTTACTCTTTTGAATGTTTAGATACTTTGTATTGGTATCAAGAGATTTAAAATAGAGTATTACAATACTGCAATACAGTAGTGACATCTGAAAAAATAATAGCAAGAAACATATGAACCACATTCATAAATATGGAAGGAGAATTTACCATTGATAAACAAAGTTGTGATGCATTGTCTTGGGCACAAAATCATACAACCAGAACCTCGGTGTATAGTTTATCATAGCTCTGCCAATTTATTACCAGATGAGGATCCATCTGGCCCACAGATGACAATGGGATTGTCTGGTTATAATTCAGAGAAGAAGTTGGATTTATAAATTTTGTGTTTGGCACAAATATACAGATTACAAAATGTGCTATCAGTACAGGGTGAACCACTCTAGTCCGGCACCCTGGGGACTTGACCGGTTCCAAATTAGAGATTTTCCCAAACCATGGGAGATTAATATTGTCTAGTAGCATTACCAACACTTCCACTGTTTACCGAGCTTGTAGAAGGCACTTAGAGGTAAACAACAGCACAGAACACTGAGAGCCAGGACTGGTGGCTGTAAACAGACTTTATGGGATTGTGGGAAACTTGGCCATGCCCATGATAAATGGACATCTGACTAACTAGAATCATGCTGGACCACAGATGTTGCCGGACCAGAGAGCGCCAGACTAGAGAGGTTCAACCTGTAGAATATTTTAGGAGAGGTTGTTTTCAGAAAATAGTAGCTCTAGGAAAAGAGAATAGTTGTCAAAGACTTTTTTTAAAAGGTCTGAGGGTTGGTGGCTTGTCATTCCTAGAAGGTCTGCTGGAGTTGGAGATTAACTGCTTCTGGAAAATTCAGAGTGAGTGGAAGGTTTTCAAGTTACTTTGAGAGCAAATAAATGGTTAATTCAACAAATCACTCTGAAGTCAGAATTTGCTGACTTCTGTTCAGATCTTCAAATGCAGCATTCAAATTTGATGTACATGAGTAATAGCTGTGTATCAATTTTTGTTTCTCACTGAAGAGGGTAGTTCTGCTTGTGCTGTCAAAAGTGATAAACATTTTTTTGGCTTGGTATGTGAGAGGAGAAATAATACCATTAAGTAGGGAAATCATATTGCAGCCTAAAGTCACATTGAACTAGTTGACTTGTAAATAGTTTGGGGTCAGTTTTCAGCAAAGAATGCAACTGTGCATAGGGACTTATCATGCATGGTGGTAGCCTTTTAAAACTAGCCAATTGCCTCAGATAATTAAGGCCCAGGATCCTACAATCAGATGTGAGTGGGTGGACTCTTCCTTTGACACGGATCAGAGAGTAGGTTGGGGGCTTAAATAAGTATTTTCAGTTAAATAATCTCACTTTCAGCTGTAGTTAGTGTTTCCTATAGGCATGTATACAGGGAAACAGAAGCTGGCTCTGAAAATACAGAGTTAACCTTATTTTTTTTTCAGTTTTGCCCAAGATAAGCTTCTGAGGACCACCACTATTGTATCATGGAGTATTAATTGCAATTATGCACCTGTTTTCCTGCCCATTGTTCCAAAACCTGTGCCCTTCCTTATCAGCAACAGCTATTATTTTAAATTTAGGTTCATCTGTTCTGAGTATGGTGTCTATTATCTGATTGGTGTTATAAAATGACTGTGAATGCATGTTGTGTTTATTAGCTTACTCTCATTGCGAGTGTAGGATTGGAAGACGCATGGATGAGTTTAATATCTTTTGTTACACAGAAAAAAAAATAGTGAGCAATTAGATTCAATAGCAACATATACTGTAACAAAAACTCTTTGTTTGGATCCGTTTTGTTTGTCTGTCTTTTCTCTTGATGCTGCCTTTATCTTATGGTTATAATACATTATTTAGAAAAGGGAAAAAGCAATGTTAATTAATGTAAAGGAATAGTGAGATTTAAATGTGAACACCCTATCATGAATAGGCGCTGCAAAGGAGGGTCTGGCTTACCTGAAGAGTGAGGAAAGGATTAAGCTAACTTGCAGCTGCACCTGAGAGAGGGGGCCTTTGGCATTCAGCCAATGAAATGCAGATAAGGAATTTCAAACAAGATGGTTTTTTCCTTTTGTTGAGCGTGCATGCAGCAGCCCCCACCCCCCTGCTCAGAGCAGGAGAGAGGGACTCTCCCAGGAACAGACTCCTTGAAATGTGTAAGCAGGGAAAAGTTTAGATAGTCAGTTAGGTTTTATTGTTTTCCTTGTTTGGAAATCATGTCTGTGCTGGCTAATTGTTTTTCTCTTTTGTAAGTAAGGATTACAGCCCAGGATTCTCCTGAGTCGATTTCAATCCATGGCTTTTAACACCCAGTCATTTACTATGCTTGCAACAGTAGTCTTGTTTTAATAATAAAAGGGGTTTCTTTTTGTTTTGGTTAACCGGTATTGGTTGATGCTTGTCTCCTTAAACCTACATGCCTAAGAGAAACCACGTTAACTGAGAGAAGCAGAGCCCCGTTGTTCTCTGTGGATTATCTCTGTTTTCCCATCTCCAAGCAAAACAGAGGTTTGGGGCAGGGGGGAAGAGCTTTGCCTCAGGGAGGGGATTTCAAGTGATCTCTTCCCTGGAAAAGGGGTTATTTTATATTTTTAGATACACCTGGTGTCAGCGATCAGTCTCCCCCCCCTTTTTTGGATCTCAGGGAAACAGACTGGACAAGATTGCAGGATATTTTTTAAGTAGTTTAATTTGCAAGACTACCTGTCCAGTGAACAGGTGGCAGGAATTAAGTGTTTGCAAAGTATTAAGTGTTTGTTTGGTGTCTTTCCTGTCTAAACCCTTGTGGCCCTATCTTGATATCACTGAAGTCAAAGGTAGCTTTGAGATTGGGAGATAATTGATTGGTAAACTCCTGAGCTTTTGGCTTGAGTCCATTTCAATTTCTGAATGTATTTACCAGTAAATTTAGGGTCTGGTCATCCTTTGGGATGGCTGTTCGAGCTTTCATTTCTGCCATTATCTGATAGGTTGTTATGATGGCCTTTGGAGGTAGCTGAAGTCGTCATCTTATACAAAGATTAGACAACAGTAGTGGTGGGCAACCTGTGGCCTGTCTGCCCCCCTTCCCCATGCACCTCTCATCCACTGGGACACTGGAGCCCTGCACTTCCTACTCCTACCCCTCCCAGCACTTTTGGAGTGCCATGAATGGATGATTTGCACTCCATTCCCTCTCTTCCCCATCCCTCCCAGAGCGGGAATGCTGTGAATCGCCTGTGTGTGGCTTTTCAAGCTCTGGGAGGCAGGAGGAGAAGTGGGAGCGAAGTGTCAATGAGTGGATTCATGGCACTCTGGAAAGTGTGATGAGGGAGGGGGAGGAGTAGGAAGTGCAGGGGCTCCAGTGCGCGAGAAGCACATGTGGGAAGGGGCCAGACAGGGCATCCACAGGTGGAACCCCAGTGGGCCGTGGGTTTCAGGTTGCCCACCGAGATGGAGGGCCCCTCATGCGTCCCACACATGGGCCCATCGCTGCACAACAGAGTGCAGGCTTCTCTATAAGGAACCACCAATGCACCTCAAAACCCTGACCAGTACTAACAACATGTAAGGTTGGCAGTTCAACCTCCAGGCCTAGGGTACTCTTGCACTCCCTGCTGAGGCTGCCATTGTGCCAGTTTTGTCATTGGATTTTGCAATACTGAGAGTTGTTCTCTAGGCCCTGGAATGAGCTCACTACCACATTTAAGAGCCTTCAGTTGGCAACTGCTTATGGTGACTACTCCAGGGAGCTGGATAAAAAATGGTGACCTAAAAAAATATTCTGTATTCCATTTCCAAATGCTTCAGCTTTTGGAATGCAGTTCTTTCCGTGCATTCCAGGTTTATTATGAACCAAAGAAGTGGCAGATTTAGAGTTAGTGGGGCCCTGTGATCAGCTTCATTTTTGAGGCCCCCCTGGGGACCAGCCAAGAAAAAGAACATTCACTCTTCCTGCCCCTCCCATTTTCATTCTTTTTTTCTTCATCCTCCTCCTATATTATGAGTAATAAGTAGTAAATGAGGTACCTAGATTGTTTTTGTAGTCTGACTTTTCACAGACCACTTGAAAATTGCTGAGGGTCTCAGTGGGCCACTTAATGATCTTTCCAAATATTGTTTGTACCATGAGCTAACTATTGAGAAGTGATTTGGATAAGAGCACTTCTTTTTTTAAATAGAGGGCTGTCAAGCGATTAATTGCACCGTAAAACAATAATTAGAATACTATCTAAATATTTTTGGATGTTTTCTACATCTTCTAATATATTGATTTCAATTACAACACAGAATACAAAGTGTATAGTGCTCACTTTATATTTGTTATTACAAAACATTTACACTGTAAAAAAAAACCCTTCAGTTGGCCTCACTGAAGTATTGTAGTGCAAATTCTATTGTGAAAGCTGAACTTAAAATCTTTTCCTATTCAAAAGAGTCCTTCTTTAGCTCAGCCCCAGCTGTGGGCGGCACAGGGCCAGAGGGGGGTAGACTCTGCTGTGGGCAGTGCAGAGTTTGGGGGGCCTCAGCCCCCAACTGCAGGTGGCACAGGGCTCAGGGGTGGGGGTCAGCCCCTGGGCTGGGGGGGGTAGACCTCACCATGCGCAGTGCAGAGTTTGGAAGGGGGGACAGCCCCAGAATCAGATGTGGGGTAGGGTCAGTCCCAGCCCCAGGAGGCAAAGAGGGTGGCTTGGGTGAGCCCTGCCCGGGGGGATGCCTTGGGCAAGCCCCCCCCCCCCAGGCTGTTTTATTTAAAAAATATATATATATGGTCACCTGGGACGGGAGAGGGACAGGTGTCAGGGTCTTCGCTTTGCTTGTTTACTTCTCCGCTGGAGCTGGGTCCAGGGCAGGGCTTCAGGTTTTTCCCCTCCTTTCTGGCTGCTTGGTTTTTCCATGCGCCCTCTGGCGGCGGTTTGCATTACTGCGCCTTACCAGAGACGGTCTCCGGAGCAGCTCCTGATGGTTTCCCGCCCTCTGTGATTCATAGAATCCTAGGGCTGGAAGAGACCTCAGGAGGTCATGGAGTCCAGCCCCCTGCCCACAGCAGGACCAATCCCAACTAAATTATCCCAGCCTGCACTTTGTCAAGCCGAGACAAACACCTCTAGGGATGGAGATTCCACCACCTCACTAGGTAACCCATTCCAGTGCTTCACCACCCTCCTAGGGAAATAGTTTTCCTAATATCCAACCTGGACCTCTCCACCACAACTTGAGACCATTGCTCCTTGTTCTGCCATCTGTCACTACTGTGAACAGACTTTCTCCAGCCTGTTTGGAACCTCCTTCAGGAAGTTGAAGGCTGCTATCAAATCCCCCTCACTCTTCTTCTGCAGACTAAACAGACCCAACTCCCTCAGCCTCTCCTCATAAGTCATATGCTCCAGCCCCTAATCATTTTGGTTGCCCTCCGCTGGACCCTCTCCAATGCGTCCACATCCTTTTGTAGTGGGGCCCAGAACTGGACACAATACTCCAGATGTGGCCTCACCAGAGCCGAATAAAGGGGAATAATGACATCTCTGGATCTGCTGGCAATGCTCCTCTTAATGCAACCTAATATGGCATTAGCCTTCTTGCCTACAAGCGCACACCGTTGACTCATATCCAGCTTCTCATCCACTGTAACCCCAGGTCCTTTTCTGCAGAACTACTACTTAGCTGGTTGGTCCCCAGCCTGTAACAATGCTTGGGATTCTTCCATCCCAAGTGCAGGACTCTACACTTGTCCTTGTTGAACCTCATCAGATTTCTTTTGGCCCAATCCTCCAATTTGTCTAAGTCACTCTGGACTCTATCCCTGCCCTCCAGCCTATCTACCTCTCCCCCTAGCTTAGTGTTATCTGCAAACTTGCTGAGGGTGCAATCCATCCCCTCATCCAGGTCATTAATAAAGATGTTGGGAAAAAAAAAAACTGGTCCCAGAACCGAACCTTGGGGCACTCTGCTAGAAACCAACTGCTATCCAGCTGTTGATCACTACCCGCTGGGTCCGACCTTCCAGCCAGCTTTCTATCCATCTTACTGTTCATTTATCCAATCCACATTCCCTTAACTTGCTGGCAAGAATATTGTGGGAGACCGTATCAAAAGCCTTGCTAAAGTCAAGGTATTTCACATCCACGGACTTTCCCATCTTCACAGAGCCACTTACCTCATCGTAGAAGCTAATCAGATTGGTCAGGCGTGACCTGCCTTTCGTGAATCCATGTTGACTATTCCTGATCACCTTCCCCTCTTCCAAGTGCTTCAAAATGGATTCCTTAAGGATCCCCTCCATGATTTTTCCAGGGACTGAGGTAAGACTGACCGGCCTATAGTTCCCTGGATCGTCCTTCTTCCCTTTCTTAAAGATGGGCACTACATTTGCCTTTTTCCAATCATCCGGGATCTCTCCCGATCTCCACGACTTTTCAAAGATAATGGCCAAAGGCTCCTCAATGACATTTGCCAACTCCCTCAGTACCCTCGGATGTATTAAGTCCAGACCCATGGATTTATGTACCTTTAGCTTTTTTAAATAGTTCCTAACCTGTTCTTTCCCCACCAAGGGCTGTCCACCTTTGTCCCATATTGCATCACTTAGCGCATTAGTCTGGGAGCTGACCTCGTCCGTGAAGACAGAGGCAAAGAAAGCATTAAGTACCTCAGCTTTCCCCACATCATCTGTCACTAGGTTATCGCCTCACACCCTCTCTGATCACCTTCTTCTTGCTAACATTCCTGTAGAAACCTTTGTTATCCTTCACATCCCTTCGAGTCGCAATCCCAATTGTGCTTTCGCCTTCCTGATAACTCCCCTGCATTCTCGAGCTATACATTTATACCCCTCCCTAGTCATCTGTCCCAGTTTCCACTTTTTGTAAGCTCCCTTTTTGTGCTTAAGTTCACCAAGGATTTCCCCGGTAAGCCAATCTGGTCTCCTACCATATTTGCTTCTCTTGCTATGCATTGGAATGGTTTCTTTCTGTGTCTTCAATAAGGCTTCTTTAAAATACTGCCAGCTCTCCTGGGCTCCTTTCCCCTTCATGTTAGCATCCCAGGGGATTCTGCCCATCAGGTCTCTGAGGAGTCAAAGTCTGCTTTTCTGAAGTCCAAGGTGTGTATTTTGCTACTCTCTTTCTTCCTTTGGTCAGGATCCTGAAATCTACCATCTCATGATCACTGCTTCCCAGGTTGTCACCCACCTTTACTTCCCCTACTAGTTCCTCCCTGTTTGTGAGCAGCAGGTCAAGCTGTGCACAGCCCCTGGTCAGATCCTTCAGCACTTGTACGAAGAAGTTATCCCCAACATTCTCCAAAAACTTCCTGGATTGCCTGTGTACTGCTGTATTGGTCTCCCAACAGATATCAAGGTGATTAAAGTCGCCCATGAGAACTAGGGCCTGCGATCTGGAAGCTTCTCTTAGTTGTCCAAAGAAAGCCTCATCTACCTAATCCACCTGATTTGGCGGCCTGTAGCAGACACCAACCACAACATCACTGCTGTTGCTTACACCTCTAAACTTGACCCATAGACTCTCAATAGGTTAATTTTTTTAACGCATTAATTCTGCCCTGCATTAATTGCAGGCGTTAACGCCCACTAATTGACAGCCCTAGTTTTAAGATGTGCTAAAGAAAGTTAGGCTGTGTCTACATTGGCACCCTTTTTAGGGATGCTAATGAGACCAGTCGCATAAATCACGGGATTTAAATATCCCCAGTATTTCATTTACATAACTGCCGCTTTTTGCTCGGGGCTTTGCCGAAAAAGCGCCAGTCTAGATCGAGGATCTTGCGGAAAATAAACCCCTTTTCCGCAAGATCTCTTATTCCTACTTGCAAGTAGCATAAGAGATCTTGCGGAAAAGGGTTTATTTTCCGCAAGATCCTCGTTTCACTGGCGCTTTTTCCGGCAAAGCCCGAGCCGGAAAAAGCGTGCAGTTATGTAATGCAAATACCGCTGGGATATTTAAATCCGCTGATTTGCAATTGCGACTGGTCTCATTAGCATCCCTTTTCGAAAGAGGGTGCCAATGACACAGCCCCACTGTATAAGATAGGGGTGGGCAAATACCAGCCCGTGGGCCAGATCTGGTCCTCCAGGGTTAGCACCCGGGGGTGGTGGTGGTGGTGGTGGGGGGGTGCACCATCACTATATTTACCTGCACCTCTGCAGGTACAGGTGATTGCAGCCCATGTTGGCCGTGAATCACTGTTTCCAGCCAATGGGAACTGCAGGAAGTGGTTTCCCAGTCTCCTCTGCTTCCTGTAGCTCCCATTGGCCAGGAACGGTGATCCGCCACCGTAGGGGAGCCTGGACAACCCCATCTTGACCAGTATAATAACGTCTGCATTGTCTGGCCCTGCCTTGACCGGCCTAACGGTGCCTGTCTTGTCCAAAGTGCAGATTTCTAACAAAGCAAACTCAAGTCTGGTGCATGTACGCACGCAGGCCAGGCCAAGGGGGGGAGCTTTGAGAGTCAGGAGTGTGCTAAACAATTGTGCGTAGGGACTATGGTATAGTGAAACCATGCCAAGAACATTGGGAGAAACCTGGTACTGGTACGTAACATCTCTAATAAGCAAAAATCACAGGTACGGCCATAGAACTGTCAATCAAGTATATCGTTTTTGGAACAGCCTGAATAGCAGGATGTATCCCAAATATGGGCATAATAGGTATTTTATGCAATACGTAATTCATTGGTAGATATTACTAGAATGACCAAGTCGAGTATAAATATAGGTGTAGAAAGGATAATCAGTGGCAGGGAGTGAGCAGGATTGACCCACAGGTCCTGCTCGATGTAACTAGAAGTAATGGACCCCTTCACACCAGCTGCAGCAGTGCTTGGTGTCCTGATGGGTGGGAATCAAAGGGACCACAACCTCCTGCCTGGTACTGTAGGTAGCATACGGGTGAAGTGTAAGTGAACTAGGCTTAATCATTGTATTATAATAATCTTCTATTAATTGCTTTTGCATTGCTTTGTGCTGTATTAATTGCTTTAGAATTGATACTATTTAAGGTTTAAATCGTATAGTGATTGTTTTTAAGGCTTGTAAAATTTAAACAACTATGTTAACTGCTTAAAGGCTTGCAATAAATAAGTGGTTACATAAGAACGGCCGTACTGGGTCAGACCAAAGGTCCATCTAGCCCAGTAGCCTGTCTGCCGACAGTGGCCAGCACCAGGTGCCCCAGAGAGGGTGGACCGAAGACAGTGATCAAGCGATTTGTCTCCTGCCATCCTCTCCAGCCTCTGTCAAACAGAGGCCAAGGACACCATTTTATCGCCTGGCTAATAGCCTTTATGGACCTAACCTCCATGAAATTATCTAGCTTCTCTTTAAACTCTATTATAGTCCTAACCTTCCCAGCCTCCTCTGACAAGGAGTTCCACAGGCTGACTACACGCTGTGTGAAAAAGAACTTTTATTAGTTTCAAACCTGCTAGCCATTAAGTCTCTCTGGAGTGTCCTGGTTTCCCTTGGCTCTTAAAAAAAAAAAAAAAAAAAAATCATCGAACCACACAACAGCTACCAATTCTTCCCTGCGTTAATCGCAGGTGTTAACGCCCACTAATTGACAGCTCTAAAGAAAACATAACCTTGCCTCAGCTCCATCTGAACAGAGTTCTCAGAACACAGTTTGAGAACTTCTGGTCTAGATGGAAGTTTATTTGCATTAAGATAATGTGAAAAATGTATAAAATTAAAACGTGTAGATTTAATGGAAATGGAAAAATAAAAGTTAACTTCCTCTGTAGAAACTTATTCAATTTGAAAAAAAAAACTTATTCAGATAGCTTTCTTTCGACACTGTTACAAAATCGTCAATTAAGTCATTCTAAGTAATATTGCCACTTTCAGTTGTTAACACTGCTGAACTTGTCAAGTGTTCCCGACTCATCGTATTTTGCAAATAATTTTTAACTCGTTTCAATGCAGAAAAAGAATGTTCACCAAAAGCATTTGTGACGGGTATTGTTAAAATTATTTTCAGAATGGTTTCTACATTTGCAAAGGTTGCCTGCAAACCATCATGTAAAAGTCTATACAAAACAACTGGTGATCTCAAAGCACAGACCTCACCATTTTCCATAAAATGAATGAACTATTTCACTTCATCGTCAAAAAGATTTGTGTCCATGTCCCCTCAGTAGAATTCACTTAATTTCTTACTGTAGTGGCTTTTAGCATCTTCATCCATACTTCTGTCAAAAACACGCAAAATAAATCAGCAGTTTTCTTTAGAGGTTCACCTACTCTACGCTGCAATTGTCACAAATAACATTGACGGTCTCAACAATGATCTTCCCTTTCCCTTTTAAATTGATTTCATTGTCTCTGGTTTCATCGAAAAACTTCCTGGGTTTTTTACGCTTGTCATCAGCTGTATCAGAGGAACCTATATTTTCTGTTAATGTTAGTGATTGTGCTTCCACAGGCCTATAGTCATTTTGAAGTTCCATGACAAAAGCTGTAAGGGTATGTCTACACTACAAAGTTAATTTGAACTAACAGCCGTTAGTTCGAATTAACTTTAATAGCGTCTATACATACAAACCGCTAGTTTGAACTTAATTCTAACTAGCGGAGCACTTAATTCAAACTAGGTAAACCTCATTCTACAAGGACTAACGCCTAGTTCGAATTAAGTAGTTCGAATTAAGTGGCTACACAGCCCTTAATTCGAACTAGTTGGAGGCTAGCCCTTCCCAGCTTGCCCTGGTGGCCACTCTGGGCCAAACCAGGGAAACTCTTCTGCCCCCCTCCCGGCCCCGGAGCCCTTAAAGGGGCACGGTCTGGCTACAGTGCTTGTGCCAGTTGCAAGCCTGCCAGCACCCAGCCAGCAGACCCTGCACCTGGCACGGCACGAACCAGCCATCCGCTGCCACCCAGCCCTCCGCCTCTTCCCAGGACCAGGCTGGCGGCTCCCAGGAGCCTGCCCGGGGCCGCAAGAGGCGGGCGCCCGCCTGGTCTAGTGCGGAGATCGTGGACCTCATCGAGGTTTGGGGGGAGGCCTCCAACGTCCACGACCTCCGCACTAGGCACAGGAATGCGGCCATCTAGGGCAGGATAGCTGCCAGCCTGGCCACCAGAGGCCACATGCGAACCCAGGAGCAGGTTTGCATGAAAATCAAGTTGGTCCAGTGAGACCCCCGACCCTGAGTTTAGAACATAAGAACGGCCGTACTGGGTCAGACCAAAGGTCCATCTAGCCCAATAGCCTGTCTGCCAACAGCGGCCAACACCAGGTACCCCAGAGGGGATGGACCGAAGACAATGACCAAGCGATTTGTCTCGTGCCATCCATCTCCAGCCTTCCACAAACAGAGGCCAGGGACACCATTCCTACCCCTGGCTAA
Organism: Rafetus swinhoei; assembly: GCA_019425775.1. NCBI lineage: Eukaryota > Metazoa > Chordata > Testudines > Trionychidae > Rafetus > Rafetus swinhoei. Next base: position 688,832 of record JAFJHL010000564.1, on the reverse strand, counting down.
TAGCACTCCATGGACCCAACCTCCATGAATTTATCTAACTTCTCTTTAAACTCTGTTATAGTCCTAGCCTTCACAGCCTCCTGTGGCAAGGAGTTCCACAGGTTGACTATGTGCTGTGTGAAGAAGAACTTTTAGCTTATTAGTTTTAAACCTGCTGTCCATTCATTTCATTTGGTGTCCTCTAGTCCTTCTATTATGGGAACTAATGAAGAACTTTTCTTTATTCACCCTCTCCACACCACTCATGCTTTTATAGACCTCTATCATATCCCCCTCAGTCTCCTCTTTTCTAAGCTGAAAAGTCCCAGTCTCTTTAGCCTCTCTTCATATGGGACCTGTTCCAAACCCTAATCATTTAGTTGCCCTTTTTGAACCCTTTCCAAGGCCAAAATATCTTTTTGAGGTGAGAGACCACATCTGTACACAGTACTGAAGATATGGTACCATAGTTTTATACTTCCCCTCCTCCTTCTTCCCCTGGCTTCCCCCTTCCAGCTCCCTCCTCCCAGGTTTCCACCTCCCCTCTCCCACCCTTTCTCTTCCCCTCTCCCACCTCCTTTTCCCAGTCTCCCCAGAGGTTAATCCCCAGTTTTGTTAAAGAGAGTTTCTATTTTTGACCACGTGTCCTTTATTTTTACATCAGGAAGGGGGCTAGGGAGGTAAGTGGAAGGAGGTGAGGAGGAACGAGCCCCAATGGGGAGGACTGGGGTGGCTCTGCAGGCTCCTCAGGGTGGAAGCTCTCCTGCAGGGCCTCCTGGATCCTGACAGGAGGCCCCAGCCTGTATCAGGAAGGGCAATAAAGTCCTCAATTAGGAAGGCCCTGGCCCTAGTTCAGGGCAGGCTGGCAAACAAACAGTTCACAGTTCAGAGAGCCCAGGCCTGGTTACAGGCTGGGCTGCAAACACACACAGTAGTTCAGTTGAGGGGAAAGTCAGGCCCTGATTCAGGGTGTGGCAACAAACACACAGCTTTGGGGGTCTCCTTGTTCAGGACGGCAGCAGGCAGTTCTCCTGTAGTAGCGGTGAGGGGAAGACTGCCACCCGGTAGGTGGGTGGTAGGGCGGGGGGGGGGGTGTGCAGGCCCACCCACTCCTCTGTGTCCCGGCCCAGGAGGGGCTCCAGCATGCAACACGCTGGCCTTGGGCCTTTACCAGCCCGTGCTATCCCCTGGGCCACTTCCCGTCTCCCCCTCAGCAGGTACCTGAGTCTCCAGCGGGTCACTCAGGGAGTCAAGGGTCGTGTCATCCCACAGGGGTCCCGGCGGCCCAATCCAGGCCTCACCTGCTTGCAGGTCCTGGGGATCCGGCTGGTCCTCAGGGTTCCAGGGTAGAGGCTGGCATTGGGGTTCAGGCAGGTCCTCTGAGTCAGTAGCACTCAGAGGCCTGGGCCACACCCCAGTCTCCCCAACAGGGAGCACTGGGCAAGCCTCTAGGTCCGAGAATAGGTCAGATGGCGGGCCCAGCCAGGTCTCTGCCTACCCAGCAGGTAGTTCTGGATAAGCCTCTGTTTCAGTGGCAGTTAGAGGCCCCAGGCAGGGAGCTCTCTATAGGCCTCTAGCTCCTCCAGAGGCTAGGTCCAGACTGAGCCCACAGCCTGGCTACTTATAGTCTTAGCCCCGCCCACTGACTTCCGTCTCAGCGGGCGGCCACTTCCCCGCTCCGCTACACTCCTGAGAAGGAGGAGAGGCAGCAGGGTGCAGGGGCTGCCCTCTTCCTTCTCTCCTGCTCCTGCTCCTGCACCAGCCGGGCTCTCCTGCCCTACCCAGTCACCACCCACCCGCCTGCCTGCGAGACCTGCTCCCCCTGGACAACGCTGCTGTTGCTGCTCCAGCCCACCACCACCACCACCTGCTGCTGTAGCTGCTGTCTGCGGGGAGAGGGGGGGCTTGCCGGCTGCCCCCCCTCTCCCCCCACTCCAGAGGAAGAGGACCCACCTGCACCCACCACCCGGAGGCCTTGCCGGCTGCTACCCGCCCACTGCTGCTGCTGTGCCCGCCGAGGAGGAGAAGAGGAGACCGCTGCCTAGAACTGTGGAGGGCTTGTGTTTAGAGACTTAGTGTTTTTCATCTGCTCCTGGGGTGGTGTGCATAGAACTGAGCTGTTAAGAGGGGGGGCCGGGGGAGAGGCTTAGAGCCCTCCCCAGTCCAGCTGCCCCCTCTTCCTGCTGCCACCACCCCCACTGCCCCCTCCACCACCTTTATCACCACCGGGACTTCTCTTCTCCCCTTGGTGGGGTTTACTGCTCCACCTGCCCCTGGGACTGTTTGCTGCAGCGGTGGGCGAGGTCGAGCCCCACAGCGCTCGTGGGTGTGCTCCTCCCCACCCCGTGGACTTGGCCCCCTCCTCAGTTACATTTGGCAGGGGCCCCCTCACCCCTGCTCACCCCACCCTACCCCAGCAGCTTTTCCTTCCCACTGCCAGCCCAGTTTGTCCTTCCCTCCCTAAGGTTCCTTGCCTGCCACACCCACTCCCACAGCTAGTTACCTGTGTCGAAGCAAAAACACGCTCCTCTCTGTTTAGGCGGCCAACAACTGATAGCTTTATTGTACAGTAAAGCAAAGTGAGCCGACGTGGACCCAGCAAAGTCGGGCCCAGTAAGGCTGCTAATACAATCAATCCTAGTATCTTTATACCCTTAACCAAACAGTCTGACGTCAGGGCATCCAATTACAGAAATAATCAATTAAACTAGGAAAAACAAAGCCTTATCAACAAGATGGCGGACAGGTACGAGGGAGTACCTCTCCTCTTTGAACCAGCCCAATTAACACATTCCAATAGCACATCTGCCTTGGCCTGGCACATGGGGTGATAGGAAAGTTCACTCTGGTCTACGTGCAAAGGCAAAAGCTGAAATGGTTTCTAGTATGCAAGATGGCTTCTAGCTAAACATATAAAATGGTCTCTGCAGCTTCTACACCTGCCACGCCCCTGCCCCAGCTAGCCTGGTTGTGTGTGTGCCCGCCCTCCCAGCTGCTGTCTTGTTTCCCAAGTCCTACCTTCCCTAGAATCTCCTCCCCGCCCCCGCCCCAAGTTCCGCTGGCCTTTTGGCACCTCTTTGCCTGCCCGGACTCCTCCTCTTGCTCGTGCCTCGCACCCCCTTTAGTTAGCCTCGTACACTTCACTCCTCACTGATCCCATAGCCCCTTGGTACCCCAGTGCAGCCGGAGGAGCCGGTCCCGCTCTACATACGCTACTGTGTCCCCTGTCCCATCCTGCCAGCCTCCTCCTCTGTGTCCAGCCTTGCAGGGAGGAGTGGTAGCTGGCCTTGGTTTCCCCCTTTACCCAGCCCCTGCCAGCGCCCTCTCCTTGTAATCAGTCAGTGGGAGAGAGTGGCTGCTTCTCCCTTCCCCTTCCCCTCAACTGTATATTCCCTTGCCCTGGCGCCCTTCCCCTGCAATAGCGCTCCTCCTCTGCCACAGTCTTAGCAGGGAGGAGTGGCTGCTGACCCTCCCCTTCCACGGTTGTCCCGTCCTTGAACCAGTGCCCTTCCCTTTTTCACCCCTTTCATTGATGCCCTCCTCCTCTGCCTGTTGTTCGGTGAGGAGGAGTGGCTAGCCCTTACCCTTCCTCCTTCCCATCTGTGCCTCCTTCCACCCTTTTCCTATGATGGAGGAGGCCCCTGTCCCCGCTGGCCCTACGGTCCCCCAACTGCCACCGGCCCAAACAACTGCTGCGGCTGACCTCCCGACCCCCAGTCCGAGCTCCGCCGCTGCCACGGCCAATGCCCCCCCTGCTACGGGGGGGCCTTCTACCTCAGCCGGTAAGAAGGGCCGGGGAGGGAAGAAGGGCAAAGGCCCGGCCCGGAAAGCCGACCTCCCCGTGGCCGAGGCTGCCCCACCCACCACAGCCCCGCCACAGGCTGCAGCCCCTCCCCTCCCTGCTGTTCCCCCCACCAGCTCTGGGGTGATCCATCTACGGCCCCCAGGCGTCGCCCAGGTGGCGCTGCCGCCCCCACGTGCGGGTCATCCGCCCCTACTGCCGCCTCCAGCTCCATCCCTGGTGGCCGGGCCCTTTCCCACCTGACCAGGAGGCACGGCGTCCGTTGCCTCCTGGTCGCCGCCTCGCCCACGTCGAAACTTACGTGCGGGCGTTGGCGAGTGGTGGGAGCCTTCGGCCGTGGTGGCGGCCTCCAAATTGTGCGGCAAGGTGGTGTTCTTCCTTGCCTCGGAGGCCGCCGCCCAGGAGGCGGTGGAGAGGAGCCTGGCGGTGGGGCGTGCACGTGCCCCTCGAACGCTGGAGGACCTGGGCGTGCACGGGTGGTCCTGACCTCCGTCCCGCCCTTCCTCTCCCCAATGCCACCCTGTTGCCTTCCTCTCCACTCTGGGAGGCCCATTTCCACCATCAGCCCTCTCCCGTTGGGCTGTAAGGACCCCGCCCTCCGCCACGTCTTGTCCTTCCGCCGGCAGGTTCAGCTGCAGCTGCTGCCGGCGGCGCGTGAGGAGGCGCTCGAGTCCTTCGCGGTGCCCTACCAGGGGCCCTCTACCGGGTCCATTACTCCTCGGGAGTCCCGGTGCTTCCTCTGCCGGGCGATGGGGCACGTCCGGAGGGACTGTCCCTTGGCCCGGTCGGAGGCGTCCGGGCCCCCGGGGCCCGGAGGCGCCGGCCCCACCACCGCCCGGCCCCTGGCAGTCCGGCCTCGCGGCCGCCCCTCCTCCAACCGACGGCTCTGCTCGGGGCCGGCGCCCCTCGGCGTGCCTGGCGAGCAGGCGGGCCCGCTTCTATTCGATCTGTCTCTGCGGGGCCCGAGGGGAGAGGGAGGTGCGGTTGTTGCCGGGCGAGGAGAGGGCTCCCCAGGTGGGGTATCCCTTTCCCTTCCCTTTCCAACCCCTGCAACAACGCCCTCCCGAAAACCAGCGCCCCGGCCTTGCCCCTGCTGACCAGCCCTCCACCTCCACCTCGGAGGGCTGGGCGCTGTTCGGGAAGCGCAAAGCCCGCCGTTCGCGGGCCCCATCTCCCCCCTTCGATGGGGAGGGTGGGAAGGCCCCCCTCCGAAAGATCCCGAGGGGGGCCAGCGCTGCCGAGCGCGCCCCCGGCGAGCTTCAGCAGGAGGCACCGGACGAGGAGGCCGTGGCAGCGAGGGGGGACGACGTCCCCCTCCCTGTGGAGCCCCTCCAAGAGGAGGCCTCGGGTGGAGCCCCCCCGGCCCCGGCTCCAACCGAGCCCCCCTCCGTGCCCGCTGAGGTAATTGTTGCCTTGGCGGCCGGAGGAAGGCTCTGGGGCCGAGGGGATGGAACTTAGCTCCATCTTCGAGGAGATCGAGGCCCTGGGTCTGACCCCGCTCACTCAGGGGGAGGACGACCCTCCGCCAGCGGGCCTCGGTCTGGGCGGCGACTCTGCGGCGCCGCCCCCTCCTCCCCAACCCCAACCCTGTGTCCCAGGTGGCCGACCCCGTCCTCACACTCGGGGCGCCCCTGATATTACCCACTGGCCCGGCCGACTCGAGCGCCGGAGCCGATGCCGCCGAGCCCTCAGGGGCGGCGGCAGGCGCCAGCGGCGGGTCCCGGATCTGGGGCGCCCCTCTCGTAACCGAGGCGGGCGGTCATCTCCCCCTTCCCTCTGGGGCCCAGCAGAAGACACCACCCTAGCCGGCGCCGAGGTATCAACTCCTGCCTCTCCACCTGAGCCGGCGTCGGCGTGGGCCCCCTTCCTGCTCCTGAATCCCAGGTCCCCGTTCGGGAGGCGCCGCAGCCTGGTGGGATAGTCACGGGGGACCACCCCCTCCCAGACCCCGCCAGGGACTCTGATCCCCTCCCGCGTCCCGATCCTCCCCCCACCCTTGTTTCCGCCCTCTATGAACCCATCTCCAGCCCCGAGTCCTCTCCTGTTCCCGATTCCTTTCCCACCCCTGCCTCTCCCTCACTCCCCAACCCCGAACCCTTGTCCGGTCCACAGCCCACCTCCTCCCGCCCCTACCACCAAAAACACCCTTCCGCTGCCGCCCCGTTCCTTCCCAACCCGGTTCCTGCCGCGACACCTGATCCGTCCCCACTGCCCCCCAAATGTCCTCCAGTACCACCCCACGGGGCCGTCGTTCCGCTAGCTGCGGGCGGCCCTCGGGGTGGTATTTGAATCCTCGGTCCCCAACCCGTTAGGGGCTGCCTTGTTCCCTCCGCCGCCCCCTTGCCGGGGTCGGGGACGGGCAGCGCGGCGCCGTCGGTGTCGGCGCCACGTTGGGGATCGGATCCCTGTTTGCCCGTCTCCGTGGCCCGTGAGCTCCACCCGGGGGCCCGGACGGAGGAGACTCCTGGTTCCCCCTCGGCGCTGAGGAGCGAGCTGCGCCAATTCCTCGCGGATAACCGCGGGGCGAAAGGGAAGGTGCAGCTCGCCCTCCAGCGCTGGGGGGACTTTCATTCCATTCTTCAGGCCACCAGGGGCCTGTTGCAGGAGGGGAGAGGGACCAATAGGCAGGACAACGCGGCCTACCGCCGGACCCGCAGATTCGAGACGCTCTTCCGACTTTGGGTCGGGGAGCGGTCTGCTGCGGGGCCTGCGGGGGGCCGCCGATTCACCTGCCCGCGAGGATCCACCCCAGCCCTCACCATGAAGTACACCACGCTAGCAACATTGAATGCCCGGGGCTGTAGGGCGGGTCTCCGCAGGAGCCGGGTGCTCTCCTTCCTCCGGGAGGGGGGTTACTCGGTGGCCTTCCTGCAGGAGACCCACACGACTCCAGCCGTCGAGGCTGGCTGGCGGCTGGAGTGGGGGGACGGGGTATATTTCAGCCACCTCGGCGCTCGCTCGGCCGGGGTGGCCACCCTGTTCTCCCCTGCCCTACGGCCCGAGGTGCTGGGGACCGCCGAGGTCGTCCCGGGCCGCCTGCTGCACGTCCGGGCCCGCGTGGAGGGGCTGACGTTGAACTTGGTCAGCGTCTACGGCCCGAACGCGGGCCCGGACCAGGTCACCTTTTACCGGCAGGCGGCCACCTTCCTCGGCACTCTGGATCCTCGCGAGTGCCTGGTCCTGGGCGGGGATTTCAACACCACCCTCGATGACCGGGACCGTGTAGGACTCGCGAACTGCCAGGCCGCAGCGGACGTCCTCAGGGAGATCGTGGACCATCACTCCCTGGTGGACGTCTGGCGAGACCACCACCCGGACGACAGTACCACCTTTACTTACGTCCGGGTGGGGGACGATCGGTCGAGCCACTCCCGGTTGGATCGCATTTACCTTTCTCGTTTCCACCTGGCACGGGCCCACTCCTCCAGCATCCGGCCGGCCCCGTTCACGGACCACCATTTGGTGGCCGTGAAAGCCTCTCTGAGTTCGGAGAGGCTGGGGCCGGCCTATTGGCATTTTAATAATAGCTTGCTGGAGGACGTGGGCTTCGTGGCGTCCTTCCGGGAGTTCTGGCGGGCCTGGCAGGGGCAGCGGCCCGCCTTTCCCTCGGCGCGGCGATGGTGGGACGTGGGGAAGGTGCGCGCCCGGCTCTTCTGCCGCGACTACTCCCGGGGCGCCAGCCGGCGGAGGGATGCGGCGATAGAGCAGTTGGAAGGAGGTCTTGAAGCTTGAGAGGCGCCTGGTGTCCGCCCCGAGGATCCATCCCTCCGCGGCGTACCGGGAGAGGCGGGAGGAGCTCCGGGCCTGGAAGATCACAGGGCCGGGCGCCTTTTCGATCCGCATCCAGCTCCTTCGGGAGATGGATCGCGGCTCCGCTTCTTCTACGCCCTGGAGAAAAGGAGGGGCTAAAAAGCACGTCACCTGCCTTTTAGCAGAGGACGGCACCCCCCTCACGGATCCGGCGGAGATGCGTGGAAGGGCCAGGGCCTTCTACGCCAGTTTGTTCTCCCCGGATCCGACCGAAGCCGACGCCTGCAAGGCGCTCTGGACCGAGCTCCCGACGGTCAGCGCGGGCGACCGAGACCGGCTAGAGCTGCCTCTCACTCTGGCCGAGTTCTCGGAAGCCCTCCGTCTCATGCCCAACAATAAAACCCCGGGCATGGACGGGCTGACCGTGGGAGTTCTACCGCGTGTTCTGGGACGCCCTCGCCCAGACCTCGCTACCGCCTGGGCCGAGTCTTGAGAGCGGGTCCTCCTCTGTCAGGCAGGCGAGCGGTGCTCGCCTTATTGCCGAAGAGGGGGACCTCCGCGACCCACGGAACTGGCGCCCGCCTCGCTCCTCAGCACGGACTACAAAGTCGTAGCAAAGCCATCTCGCTGCGACTGCGGTCCGTGCTGGCGGACGTGATCCATCCCGACCAGACCTACACCGCCCCGGCCGTAGTATTTTTGACAACTTGTATTTGGTCCGGGATCTCTTAGAGCTGGGGTGTAGGGACGGCTTGTCGCTGCCCTCCTGTCCCTGGACCAGGAGAAGGCGTCACAGGATGGACCACGGTATCTCCTGGGCACCCTGCAGGCCTTCGGCTTCGGGCCCCATTTGTGGGTTTTCTCCGGTGCTGTACGCCTCGCGGAGTGTCTGGTCAGGCTCAACTGGACCCTGACCGAGCCGGTCAGCTTCGGGCGGGGTACGCTCAGGGTGTCCGCTGTCGGGCCAGCTGTACGCTCTGGCGATCGAGCCCTTCCTCCGCCTCCGTAGGAGGTTGACGGGGTTGGTGCTGCGGGAGCCGGAGCTGCGGCTGGTCCTGTCGGCGTACGCCGATGACGTGCTCCTCGTGGTCCAGGACCCGGGCGACCTGGCGCGGGTGGAGGCCTGCCAAGCCGTCTACTCGGCGGCCTCCTCCGCCCGGGTCAACTGGGTCAAGAGCTCTGGCCTGGTGGTCGGGGACGGGTGGCGGGCCGGCTCCCTCCCACCCGCGCTTCAGGCCATCAGGTGGAGCGCGGGTCCGCTGCTCTATCTGGGCGCTATTTATCCGCCACGCATCCTTCTCCGCCGGAAAACTGGCAAGGTTTGGACGCCAGGGTGGGTGAGCGGTTGCTGGAGGTGGGCAGGGCTGCTCGTGCCTCTCCCTTCGCGGGAGGGCACTGGTGCTAAATCAGCTGGTCCTGTCCATGCTCTGGCACCGACTCAACACCCTGCGCCCGCCCCGGAGGTCCTGGCCAAGCTCCAGAGGACAGCTTTGGAGTTCTTTGGCCAGGACTGCACTGGGTCTCTGCAGGCCTTGTCTCTCCCCTGGAGGAGGGGGCCAGGGCCTGGTCTGCGGCGCAGCCAGGTCCGGACCTTCCGCCTCCAGGCCCTGCAGAGACTCCTCTTAGTGCAGGTAGTCCAACATGGAGCACTTTGGGGTGCGCTTCTCCGCCGCCTCCGAGGGCTCCGATACGACCGGCAGCTCTTTTTTATCCACCCGAGGGGTCTTCCGCGAGACATCTCAGAGCTGCCAGAATTCTACCAGGAACTCCTCCAGACCTGGAAGCTGTTTTCGGCGACCAGGTCCGTTGTGGCCGCCGAGGAGCAGACCTCCTCGCGGAGCCCCTGCTCCACAATCCAGCCTTGTGCGTGCAGGTGGCGGAGTCTCTTCGTGCGCCGGAGGCTGATCCTGGCAGAAACCACCAAGGTCGGAGACCTCCTGACTACGACAGGGGACTGGGTGGATCCCCGAAGGCCGCTCAGCGCATGGGGCTTTCCACCCTCGAACCCCTGCGCCTACTCCAGGAGGTGAAGGCGGTTGCCGCGCCCGCTCTCAACTTCCTGCAGCGGTCCATGCGAGAGGGTACGCCTGCCCCTCCCTTCCTGCAAACCTCCGTCCCTTATTATCGGGCCCCTGTTCCACGGGCCCCCGAGCCTCCCATCCTTGGACCCCCCCAGCCGGCTGCAAAATCTACAGCCGGTCTGCTTTCGAACCACGCCTAGGGAACATCTGTACACGCCGTGCTCCACACTCTGCATTTCCCCACCCTCATGTCCCGCCCGACACTAAGTGGCGGGACTATCTAAGACCCATAGAGGGTGGGGAACCCCGATGGGCCAGCGTATTCCCATCTAATCCACGGCCCATCGGGGACATTAGTTGGCGGCTCCTTCACGGAGCCGTGAGCACGGGCGTGTACCTGGCGCGGTTCACCCCATCCCGAAGCCTGCCCTTCTGCGGCGTGAGGGAAAACCTGGCGACGCATACCTTGAATGTGCCCAGGTTGCAACCCCTATTCCGGCTCCTCCAGAACCTCTTATTGAGGTTCTGGCTGCACTTTTCCTCACCTTTTCATCTATGCACACTATCCGTGGCCCCACAGAGTCGCAGGACCTCCTCGTCAACCTCCTCCTGGCCTTAGCTAAAACCACCATCTATAACACCAGGGAGAGGATGCTAGATGAGGGGGTTCCCTGTGACTGTGGGGCCTATTTTCGCTCCTCCCTAGTATCACGTATCCGGGTAGAGTTCCTCTGGGCGACCTCCGCTGACTCCCTTGACAGCTTTAAGGAGCAGTGGGCGCTGTCCGGGGTTCTCCGCTCGGTATCCCCATCCCGTTCCCTTGTTTTGACCCTGTGACCCGCACCCCCTGACCGTGTTTTTCCTTATTTGTCCCAAGTATTTAGTTGAACCCCAGGTCTAGTCGTCCCTCCTTCAAGGCTGGGGGAAGGGCTTTTAGAAGTGGGCGGTCTTTGCCCGCCCATTTCCTGGGTTTCAAATAGGCCCCACTACACCAACACAGTAAGCAGCTTGGGAATTTACTTGTCAAATAACACCCCACTACACTCATCTTCAAAGCCAAAACAGCATCTGCACAAGCAGTAAGCCTAGTGTCACAAATTCTTTTGACTGTCAAATGTTTTCCATTTGCCTGCTCCAAGCGTGATTGTAGCATACTCCACCGATGTGCAGAAACTGAAAGAAAAGCATACGTGTTTTGAACAAAGTGAAAAAAAAAAATGTGTAGCTCCCTCACAAGATGCAGCTGCAGCATTTAAATTTAAGGAATGGCTGGAATGTGGTATGAATAAAAACAGAGGGATTTGCATTGTTCAGTCTTGCCTGTAGACCTGAACATTTTCCTGCCATATTTGCGGTGTTATCAAAGCTCTGCCCACGACAAACCTAAATTTGCGATGATTTCTAAAACCATTGGCTCTAGACATTCAGAAGTGTGGGGTTTTAGTGTGACAAAACAAAAAAATCGCTCTACAACTTCACCATGGCTGGTCGCACATTTTAAAATGAATGTTAATTGGTCTACATGACTCACGTCTGGTGTTGAAGCGACTATTATGGAATAGTACTTGGCATCCTTACTTCATCAGTGAATTGGTTTCTGAGCTGCTCTGCCATTATGGTAATTAATTCATTGTAGGTTTGGGGCCTTAAAACGTTGGTCTTCCTTGAGCCACAATACTGATAATTTTTCAAATGTTCATGGAGAAAATTATCAAATTCACTAAGATATTCAAGGCAGGTGTCACAGGGTGGTGTGCCCCTGCCCCCGTGGGGTGGCTGTCAAGTCCCTGGGGCTCTTTAAATCATGCCACAACCCCACTCGTACAGTAACTCAGTTGCTGTCCTAAACACTCGCCCCTCTCGCTGGGGTAGTGCAGCCAAGTAGCTGAAGTCAGTAACAAACGGGTGCAGCCCCCATGGTTTGGGGCATTGAAGAGGGGGTAGGGAGAGGACCCAGGCCTTCCCTCTCCACCGGGTCCCAGCCCAGGGCCCTGTTAGCAGTGGCACGGTATCCCACTGCAACATGCCAAATTCCCTTTGGGATCCAATCTCCTGCCCTGGGCTACTTTCTACCGGCCTCCGCCAGACTCCTTCCAGGGTCCTTCCTCCAGATCGTCATCAGTTCCTCTGGTATCTTGCTGGCTGGTTTCCCGGTCCGGTCCCACTGGTGGTTCACCTCCAGGAGCCCTGGCAGTACCTCCTTCCTACTCGGCAGCCAGCCCAGACTAAGCCTCTCTGCAGGCCTTTATACCTGGGCTGCAGTCCGAGCATGCCCAGCAGGGCTGCGGGGGCAGGACTTCTTTGGCTGAATGAGCCTGGTTAACCCCTGCTTTCTCAGTGCGGGGCTGGTACACCCCGTCACAGCAGCTTAAAAAATGACCTTTTCGATTTGACCCTGATGACTCATCATGTCCTCTTGGAGGTATTCTCAAAGAAGACAGCAGTTTCACCGTGGCAACAACACGTCTCAGCACTTTCCTCCAGTAAGAACACTCCTCCTCAAACTGAGCCAATAACGCAGAATCAATTTCTGGGTTTCCTGGCTCAGATCCAGCAGCTGATGCTGTGGTTCTTTTGTCCAGGACTGCAAGACTAACAAAACATGTAGATGGTATCATGAAGAAGTGGGCTGTGCCCACAAAAGCTCATGATATCATCTACATGTTTTGTTAATCTCTAAGGCGTTGCAGGACCATTCATTGTTTTATAATATTACTGGGTTACAAGAGTGCATACAGTGAGGTCTTTTCTGAAAGCTAGTGACAAACTGGTGACCTATCATTTTGAATTAACACTATATGAGGAAATCAGGATAAGGAACTGTGAAAGGAAGGTGTTGAGGCCTACCCACAATATGTCAAATGAGCACCAGTTTAATTGTAAGTGTAAAGGAAAGGCAGCATTGTGAGATACAGGAGATATAAGATTAAAAAAAACAAAATTTGATTGGATGACCAACAGTAACCCCGCTTTTAGGGAAGTAAGTAATACAGACAGCAATATGCAACAAAGTGCTGATTACCCCAAACGGAGCAGATGAAAGTTTTGAAAGGGCAGAATGAGACAACAAAAATATAACGTCAGCAATTGTCAGGTGAGTGGAGGAATACCAAATACAAACAGGGTATATAAGGTTGGATGGAACAGACCAAGAGCGGACGGTTGCGAATCCAAAAAGCTAGGTCTGATCAACCAGGGCTCCTCCCGGCGCTTAATCTCGCTGCCGCACATAAGCTCCAAAGGGGAACAACACCGTGTAAGTTGCAATGAAAAATCCAAAAAGGAGAAACATAAAGAAAAGAATATCTCCTGAATCTAAACAATGCTTCTATCTTTCTTTACATAAGTATTATATATTTGTTAACTCTATAAATTGTTTAAAGGTAAATCTGGAGGGTATATCTGTAGGAGGAGTTATTATTTCTTGGTTTTTAACTGTACTGTTTTTCTACTTTTTATTTGTATATTACACTGTCTTAAAAGAATCAAAGATAGTGAATTGATTTAAATGGAAAATTAATTATAAAGTAAATAGAAAAATAAAAATCTTTGTTTCACCCTGAAAAGAAGTATTCCTCTGTCTGTAGTTTCAAATCCTTTAAAGAACCAAACACGGTTACTGAAAGGAACAACATTATACTGTAAAGTGTGTGGTCAAACAGGTTCTCTCCCAGAAAGAAGAGAAGGCATATTTCTGCTCATCTTCAGTACGATTAAGCAAGATGTGACCAAAAAACCCAGAAGCCCAGTTCACATAGAAATCAACATGGCGATGAGAAGTCCACAGGGAGAAAAGAACAGAATGAGCTCATCCTGCCTCTTGTATCAGTCATTGAACTTTGAAAGATTTAAGTGAAGACAGAAGCCATCTTTGGTATCCATTGCTAGACAGACACAAGGGAACAGAATCCTTGCAAGCTGAGAAAAATGGGTCCTTCAACTAGGGTTGCCAATGCTCCAGGATTGCCCTGGAGTCGCCAGCAATTAAAGATTAATCATTAAAGTTTATGCCATGTCCTGAAATCTCCAGGAATATATCCAACCAAAAGTGGCATTCGTACCTTCAGCTAAAGAGAGGGTGAAGTCCCTGGGAATTGAACATAGGTGAGAAATCTTCTTGGGCAAAAATATTTCACCTAGGAAGATAAAGGAAGCCAGCTTCTTTTACTATGAAGCAGAGGTTCCCAACCATTTTTATGCCAGGACTGGCAAACGTATTCACAAACCTTTGGCAGACAACTAACATTTTATTTGCATATTCATTATGTAAATAATGAATATGCAAATACAAGGTTACCTGACTGCCTACCCCAACCCAGCCCCTTGCTCCCCAGTGCCTAACACCCTTTTACCCCCAACTCTATGCCCCATGCCCTTTGACCCTTTAACCTCTGACCCCTTGTAATAGTCACTGGGTGCTTGTCAGCACTCCTCCTGTCCAAGGGGTTAAATTCAGGTAGTTAGCAAGGGTGGCGGCTAGGGAGCTGGGAGACTCAATCAAGATAGAGGGCTGAAATGTGACTTGGATATAGGTTCCCTACCTGCTTTCTTTGTGTGGGAGAGAAAAACCAGGAGCTGAGACACAGGGTGGCTGTGTCTAGACTGGCAAGTTTTTGCACAAAAGCAGTTGCTTTTGCGCAAAAACTTGCCAGCTGTCTACACTGGTCGCTTGAATTTGCGCAAAAGCACTGACGTTCTAATGTAAGAAATCAGTGCTTCTTGCGCAAATACTTTGACGCCTCCCGTTCGGGCAAAAGTCCTTTGCGCAAATGTATTTCGCAAGAGGCCAGTGTAGACAGCTAAAAAGTGTTTTGCGCAAAAAAAGCCCCGATGGCTAAAGCGGCGATCGGGGCTTTCTGTGCAAAACGCATCTAGATTGGCACGACGCTTTTCCGCAAAAAGTGCTTTTGGCGCAAAAGCGTCGTGCCAATCTAGATTTTATGAAATACTTTTAACGGAAAAACTTTTCCGTTAAAAGTATTTCCGCAAATCATGCCAGTCTAGACGTAGCGGTATGTCTAGACTACATGCCTCTGCCGACAGAGGCATGTAAATAGGCTACCCGACATAGTCAGTGAAGCGGGATTTAAATATCTGGCTTCATTAAAATAAAAATGGTCACGGCATGGTGCCGGCTCAGCTGATCGTCGGCACAGCGCGAGTCAAGACACGGATCGGTCGACAGGAGGCGCATAACGCGGTTGACAAAAGCTTCCTTGTCGACCGATCCGGCGTCTTGACTCGCGTGCTGTGCCGACGATCAGCTGAGCCGGCACCGCGCGGTGACCATTTTTATTTTAATGAAGCCGGGGATATTCAAATCCCCGCTTCACTGACTATGTCTGGGAGCCTATTTTACATACCTCTGTCGGCAGAGGCATGTAGTCTAGACATACCCACACAGAGGCCACGTCTACACTACAAGGTTTTTGCGCACAAACCCGTGGAGTGTCCACACATCAAGCGCGCTTTTGCATAAGTAAATCGACAGTCAATCTACAGAACAGAGGGCTTTTGCGGTGTAGGTAAACCTCCTTCTATGAGGTATAACTCCTTTTATGCGTTACAGCTATTGTGCAAAAAGGCGGGTGTGGACGCTCCAGAGGGTTTTTGCACAAGAATTGGCCTCCAAGGGAAAAAAATGGTGGCCTCTGGGCCACTCCGGCCAAGTCAATCACAACTCTATAGTTCCTGTCTGCTGGCCACCCTTAAAGCCACAGGCACCCTGCACAAGCCTTGTGGCCCGGAAGTTTGCCCAGAGCAGGTGCCTTCACCGCGCGGCTCTGCTTCAGCCACAAATGGCCTCCTGCCAAGCTCCACGAGACCCCCCCTGGCCCTTCCAGGTAGCAGACCCAGGTGTCACAGGACCCCCCCAGGCGGACCAAATGGCATGCCCCCACCTGGAGTGGCCCTGAAATAGTGACTCTCCTGGAGTTGTGGGGCGAGGAGGAGTCCCTGCAGGATCCCCGGGCCAAGTGCCACAATGTGGAGATCTTCTCCGGCATGGCCACGTCCCCTGACAGAGTGAGGTCACCCTGCCCGGAGCATGGAACAGGTCCAGGCAAAGGTGAAGGAGCTCCGTCAGGGATATGTGAGGCGACGGACCGGGAGGGGGCACTCAGGGGCAGGACCCCACACCTGCCCCTACTACAAGGAGCTCCACCCCATCCTGGGGGCAGGAACCCTCTTCCCCCTCCATCGTGGTGGACTCTGACCTGGAGCAGCTGGTAGTCCAGCGCCCGGACCCTGTAACTCAGATGGAGGAGATGGAGGGCAGGTCCAGCCCCGATGGAGGAGGAGGAGGAGGACCAGGACAGCGGGAGTGTCACCCTGTCCCTGGAGCCAGTCCCTACCAGCCTGGACGTCTCCCAGGCCTCCGAGGAGGCTTGGGAGGGAACCTCAGTGCGTTGGCGCGTGCGCGCATGCGTGCACACACACAGGGCAGGGAGGTGGGCGCACAGGGGTGGGGCTGCTAGGCCAGCACATGGTGCTGCAGTCTGGGCACGGCAACCACGTGCAGTGGAGGGTGCGGCACACGGCCACAGCAGCCAGCCCCTCAACATGCCCGGGAGCCTGCTGCCAGCCTCATGGCTGGCCACATGAGTCCCCCAGGGGAGGGGAGGCGCAGCCAGCTGCAAGCAGCCTAGCCGCAAGGGCGCAGGCACCACCCCACACGCCCTGGAGTGCTGCACACAGCAACGCCTGCATGTGTGAGGCAGCAGCCGCTCCCAATGATAGCCCAGCGAGCTGCAGCTGTGTGTGCACCCTCAGGGAGGGGCAGGCTGCACAAGGCTCCTCTGCCGCCCATCAGGGGATCCCACTGTGGCTGCACACTTCCCGTGCCTGTCTGGCCATGTGTGTGTGTCCGGGAAGGGAGAGGCAGCACGGTCATCAGGGCCCGTGACACAGGGCGTGCTGTGCAGGCCACACATGGCCTTGCACCGGGACATCCCCTCCTGCGGGCGCGGACTGGTGCTGTCGCCGCTCACACAGGAGGGCACGGCCTCAGGGAATGTGTGTGCAGGAGGACTGACCGCCCCTCCTCTTGTGTCTTCTCCACAGCCGGGACAGAGGGCCGTGCCACGCCGGAGTCCAGAGGACGTGGAGACGAGCCAGGCCTGGGAGGAGCTCATGCGGCAATACATCGGGTGATGCGCGACATCCAGGCCACCCTGTCGCGCCGGCTGAACCCCGACCTGGAGTGGTGGCAGCAGGCGTGGAGTGACCTCATGTGACACCCTGTGCGGCATCCTGTCCCGCCTGGGGAACAGCCACCTGCTGCTGCTGCTCCTGCCTTCCACCCTCCTATACTCATGGCCCACCCATCTGCCCACCCTGCCATGCCTCTCTCCTCACCATGCCATGCCTCTGCTCCTCCCTTCCCCATGGCCATTCCCTCCCCAAGTGATGCCTATGGCCCTCCTCCTGCCCCCTGACCCAGCTGTAGCTGCCCTCCTGCCCAACCCTTTCAGGTCCCCAGACCCACCCAATCCTGAACACGTCTCCGCACCCGAGGGTACTCAGCAAGCTGCCCCAACACTCCTCCCCGTTCAGACAGCCCCCCCCGCCCACCCTCATTTCTGTTTAATAAAGACTCGTTTTGTTGGAAAACCAAGCAGGTGTGTTTATTTGGAGGTCAGGGAAGGGTCAAGGGGAGGGGGTGAGAGAAGGAGGGCGAAGCCCCTGTTGTGGAGGCCCTGGGGAGAGTTACTGTGGTTCCTGAGAGAACCTCTCCCTCAGGGCCTGGCGGGTTGCAGCTGTTCAGGGCTGCTCAAAGCCCCGGCCCTCGTGGGCGGCCTCTGCCACCCACCCCGGGAGGAAGGCTTCCCCCTTGCGCTCCACCAGGTTGTGGAGCACACAGCAGGCCGCTACCACTTCAGGGATATTCTGCTCCCCGATGTCCAGGCGGGTGAGGAGGCAGCGGAACCATCCCTTCAGGTGCCCGAAGGCGCACTCCGCCTGCAGGCAGGGTCTGTTCAGGCGAGCAATGAACATGTCTTTGGTGCGATCCAGCATTAGCCAGGGTATGAGTGGGTCTGCCGCATCCCCCACTATGCACACTGGCATAGTCTCCCGGCGGGGGAAAAAGGTGCCCGCCTCCAGCTGCGCACGCAGGCTGGAGTTACTAAATACTCTAGCATTGTGAGCCCTGCCTGACCACCCCATGTAGATGTTTGTGAAGTGGCCCCAGTGGTCCACCAGGGCCTGCAGGACTACTGAGAAGTAGCCCTTGCGGTTCTGAACTGAGCCGCTTGATGTTCCGGGGCCCGGATGGGATGTGCGTGCAGCTGGGGAACCCCAGGACAGCAAAGCCGCCCATGGTGGCCTCCAGGTCGTGGATGTGGACGACTGTGCAGCAGCAGGGAGTTGATGGCCCGGAGAACCTGCAGAAGGAGAGACAGAAACACAGAGATTGAGAGAGGGGCTGTGTGAGCCCAGTGGGACATGCCCCCCCCCCAAGCCAGGCCAGTGTGAGGGCAAGAAGGTACCAGCCCCCGGGGCCAGGGCTTCCCCACCAGTCCACCCCTACAGTCCCCAGCCCCTGTCCTGAGGGTCCCCCTTATGCAACACCCCCTCCCCCGTGCAGGGCTGCATCCCGTGATGTCCTTACCTGCATCAGGATGGCCCCGACAGTGGACCTCCCACCCCAAACTGGTGTGCCACCGAGCAGTAGCTCTCTGGGGTGGCCAGCTTCCACAGGGCGATGGCGACCCGCTTGTGGAGTGGGATGGCAGGCTGCAGGTGGGTCTTGTGTCGTTGGAGGGTGGAGTGCGAGCCAGGCACAGAGCTCCTGGAAGGTGGCCTTCAGCATCTGGAAGTTCTGCACCCATTGCTGGTCGTCCCACCGCTCCAGGACCAGCCGGGCCCACCAGTCCGAGCTGGTCTCCAGCCTCCAGAATCTTGGGTATGGTGGGCTGAGGCAGCCAGAGTGGAGCACCCGCAGCCACGCAGAGGCTGATCAAGAGGATCTCAGGGTCCATCTCCAGCTGGAAGAGGACCCCTGCTTGAAGCAGGCACTGCAGGGAGTGCAGCATGGCCCTGGGGGTCTGTGGCATGCCCAGGGAGCAGCTCCGGCTCCATAGCACAGGGCAGAGTAGTGGAAAGCCGTGTCGTCCCCAAAAAAGCACAGGGCACACACAGCAGGCACTGCTGCGGCTTAGCTTTGCCAAAGAGGCTAGCAAGCAGGCAGCAGACACAGAGAAGTGGTTGTCCAGGGGGGTCCCTTTAAGTGCGCGTCTCTGGAGGGCTCCGGCAACAGCACTCGAGAGCCACTGGTGACCTCTAGCCCAGCTAGAACTGGTTCCGGGGGGCTTTATATGCGGGAGAGCATTCAATAGTGTGGACGCGCTCTTGCGCAAAAGCGCATCGCAAAAGCAATGTGCTTTGAGGTGTGGATGTGTTTTTGCACAAGAAGTTTTTGCGCAAAAGGCTTCTTGCGCAAAAACCCAGCAGTGTAGACTAACCCTCAATGTTTGTTGCTCCTTTGAAGAGTCAATATCCAAGTTTCTTTCTTTAACTGGAGTTCCCAAACAGTTCAGTTCAAAGATGGCACTATATTGGATTAGATGAAAAATGAAGCAAGTTTGTTTAATTATTACAAAGAAAAGTATTACGTTACGTGAGTATAGGTATAAGGGTTAAAGTCAGAAATGGTTACAAGAGAAATAAATATAAAACACTTTCTAATTATGAAAACTTAACAAGCTAGACTTGTCAGGATGTATGCCCCAAAGTAAAAAGTCTGGTACCTTTGTCTTAGGTGAAAGACCAATATCTAGGGATTCTGTACTGCTGCTAATATAATTGTTAGTCTTAAAGTGCCACTGCACTCAGTCTGTTTCAGCAAAAACAACAAGAATATGGCTACCCCTCTGAAACCTCTCTTTTACAGTCCATTGAAACTTTGAAAAGGATTCTTCTGAATGATACCTCCAAATAAAAATCTGTTTGTGGTTGTCAGGTAGGCAACATGGAGTCCGTCTTGAAAGAAGTGTCTTGCTGCTTCTTGCCCCACTGGGTTGTTTGCTAAAATGCAAATTGTTTAGTTCCTGCCCCCTGTAGCGCAAGTGAATGAATGTTAAACGTGTGATTGTCAGTATCCTCCTCTGTCAGGATATTTGCGTCCCTTCCTTGTTAGCTTGATGGGTCTCTCTACACCGTTTGTTAATATTCTTGTCTTTCAAAATACTTTGCAAACAACCCTTTAGTGCAGGGGTGGGCAACCAAAAATAGTGGGTGGGCCACAGCAACCTGTGGCCCACTGGGGTTCCACCTGTGGCCCCCATGGCTGCCCTGTCTGCCCCCCTTCCCCATGCACCTCTTGTGCACTGGCCTGGGCACTAGAACCCTGCACTTCCTACTCCTTCCCCTCCCTCCCAGAGCCGGAACACTGTTCAAGGTCTGGGAGGGAGCCAGAAGAGTGTGGCCGGAGCATGAATCAGGCAATTAGTGAATTCTGAAAGTGCTGAGAGGGAGGGGGAGAAGTAGGAAGTGCAAGGCTCTGGTGCCCCAGTGTACAAGAGGTGTGTGGGGGAAGGGGGCAGACAGGGGGCTGTTGGGCCACAGGTGGAGCCCAGTGCGCCGCAGATTGCCTACCACTGCTCTAGTGGGAAAACTGTTCTTTTTTCTAGGGTGGGGTAACTCCTGCCTGGCTGGCAAAAACATATTAAGAATTATAAGTTCAGTTCATGTCCATAACTTTGCTTCAGTTGCTTGCATCTACATTATGTAAGATTAATAACCAGTGAATTATGAGCTTTTCATTGATATCTTGCACAAAACTTATCAGGTACATTTCATGACATTGAAATTCATTACCCACTGTGCCTCATGCCCTCTGACCTTACTGTCATAAGCTTCAGCTTACTGTCACAGTTAGTTATATTTGTGGTTATGGATGCTGACAGATTCAAAGTGCAGCTTTTTACTAAGTTTCAGCCTGGGATTTACATGCATGTAATTGTTTTAATATGCACAATGTTGTTCCCTACAGGGTTTTTTCACATACACCCAGTTCTACTCTAGGTAAACCCATGTTTTCCTCTTTTAGGCCCAGTTCTACATTCCTTGTGTAGGTTGAGGTGCAGAAGGAATGTAGGTACAGCATCAAGGTGTCACTCAGTTTTTCCTCCATGAATAAGAGAATGATGTGATCTGAATGCATTGTGTTATGGCATGAAGGGATAAAACTTGTCTTGAAGTGCTCCAAGTACTGTGAATCCATGATGCAGCTTCTCTTAGCCCAAGGTACATTCTTCAAGTATACTGGGACTTCCTAAAGAGCCTAAGGAAGGTAGGTACGGTTGGGATTTTTGTGGTACCTAATGGCAACCATACGAGTCAGGTGTTTGGCAGAATCAAGAGTCTTCGATGCGCCATTAAGTTCAAAGCTTTATTGATGTGCCCAAAGGGAGAGCACCCGGTACAAAACCAGCCAGGCTCTCTCTGAGGGGCAAGTCCCCCCTCAGTATTTTATAGCATAGGTTCATGTGGAGCAACCACTCTTTTCCAGTCTCGTCACATTCTTTACACTCAGAATAACCGATCATGGTTAACATTCCCATAGATAAACCTGTTCACCACATACCTGTGACCCTATAGATAAACCTGTTTACCTCGACCCTCCATCTGCTGAGCTCACCCTCCCCTCGGACACTCTCAGAGAAGAAAGAGAAGATGTTCCAGAATCTGATTAACTACCCAAGGGGGTGAGCTCGGCAGGTTTCTCTGCACGTATGTACCTGCTACATTATCCTTTGCATAAAACACATACGTTCCTAAGCATAGTCACAATATACAATACCCTTCAGTGCCCAAATCCCATGAATTCCAAATGCTCAGGGAGATTAGAGAGGTTATACAAATAAGATAAATCAATAATAATGGAGGGTTTCAACTATTCCCATATTGACTGGATACAGATTACTTCAGGACAGGAGGCAGAAAGAAAGTTTGTGGACACCATTAATGACTGTTTCTTGGAGTCATGGAACTCAGAAAGGGGAGAGGCAGTTCTTGATTTAGCAGCCCCGGAGCACAGAATCTGGTCCAAGAGGTGAATATAGCTGAACCACTCAATAACAGCAACCC
Organism: Rafetus swinhoei; assembly: GCA_019425775.1. Lineage (NCBI taxonomy): Eukaryota > Metazoa > Chordata > Testudines > Trionychidae > Rafetus > Rafetus swinhoei. Next base: position 667,190 of record JAFJHL010000564.1, on the reverse strand, counting down.
TGATATGATTACATTTAAAACATACTTGGGTGGGCACCAGAGAATCCCACCACAGTAGCATTTCACTTCAGAAAGGGGAACTGAACAAGAATGAGTAAGCTAGACAAATGGAAATTAAACAGAACAAAAGACACATACTCGGACAGAATAGTGATAGAGATGCAGCCGTGTTAGTCTGGTCTAGCTGAAACAAAAGACAGGACTATGCAGCACTTTAAAGACTAACAAGATGGTTTATTAGGTGATGAGCTTTCGTGGGTCAGACTCACTTCCTCAGATCAATATGTGGAAGAAAATTAGCACAACCATATATACCAAAGTGATACAATCAAAAAAAAAAGTGAACACATATAAAAATGACAAACCATGCCAGTTACAAGATCAAGAACACATATTCCTGTTCATCCAGAAATATAATTTATGCCATCATGTGCCTAAAGTGTCCGTCTGCTATGTATATTGGACAAACTTCTCAGACACTTCACCAAAGAATCAATGCCCACAAAACAGACATCAGGCTCTCTCTCAGAGAGAAAACTGTTGCTTGCCATTTCAGCCAGACTGACCATTCTCTCAATGACCTTAAAACATGCATATTGCTTCAAAGAGATTTTAACTCCAGACTTCAAAGAGAAGCCTCTGAACTGTCATTCATGCTTAAATTTGACACTTTGCATACGGGTCTTAACAAAGATGCTAATTATCTCACCCATTACAAAGATAGCTTCCCCAGTTAACACCCCTAATGTCATTACCTCACAGACACTAACCTTCCCCCCTCACCCCTCCTCTGTTCTTAAACCTGATTCGTCATTTTTATATGTGTTCACTTTTTTTTGATTGTATCACTTTGGTATATATGGTTGTGCTAATTTTCTTCCACATATTGATCTGAGGAAGTGAGTCTGACCCACGAAAGCTCATCACCTAATAAACCATCTTGTTAGTCTTTAAAGTGCTGCATAGTCCTGTTTTTGGTTTCACTGGGACAGAAGTGAGAGATGGTAGTTTAGTCTCATCCTTTCCTATTTATGAGATCTGTTGCCAAATAATTATATTTTCCTCGTGTCCTAAAGCAAAAGGGTTTGTCCCTAGAATGTCAAATGACCAGTGAATTCATCATTTCTTACTTTCTCTTTGTGTCTCACAGAATGCTCTGTAAAATATCTGCTTTTTAAAATCTCTTTGCTTGATTAAATAGAATAAAACATTCTTCCATTTCAGTTTTATTTAACATGTATTCTTGTTGGGGATCTTCTGAGGTTCTGTGAACAATTCAGTTTCTGTGGAACTAGTCTTTAAAGATTAGTTTCTGAGGTGCGTTCTCTGTCCTTTGTGATACATTCATCCCAAACTGGTTATATTTTAGCACTGTGGGGTTTTTTTAAACACATAGGTTTAGAAATAGTTGAGGAATCCAATTTATCTTTACTTGATAGGCAGTGGGTGGACAAGGGAGGTGCATCATGCTCAGCTCGGCAAGGATACAATGAGGTATATAAATAATTAGCAACACTTCTAAAAAACCTTCTGCTTATATAGGGCAAAACTCTGCATAATCACAAAATCTTCAGAACAGTGACTTGCTTCAGTATGGCAAGCAGGATTTGAATCTATCTGGGCGTGTCTTTCTGTAACATGATAAATACAGTATGGAATGCAGTCATAAAAGGAAAATAACACTGTCAGGAATAAGGCTCACTGTATCATGAAAGTAATAACCTTTATACCTTTCATTGTTCCCAACTTAGGCAATAAATTCGACATTGGAGTGTTATACACAGATGTAGTTAGCAGTAATATCTGCATTTTATCCCTACAATTGAACTACCAGGAAACAAAAATGACAGCAGTATTTTCAAGTGAAAGAAGACTGATATAAACATATGAAAAATTCTATTAGCTATACTGTGTTTATTTTTGTCAGCTAAAACAATTGTAGACAAAGTGTAAGGTTTTTAAGGAAGCCTGAGGGACTAATTTCAATGGAACTTGGGCTCCTAACTCCCTTAATATCCTTTAAAAATCCCATCCTAATATTCTTATAATTATTGATATATTTTAATTCATTCACCATAAGTAAATGATTAACTGTTAATTAGGAATAGGTCAAAGGATTGCATCTTTATTAAAATGCTCCTTGGCATTTATGTGTTACAAATTTAGCTGACCCGTTTTTGAGGTTTTGAACCCCCTTTCCATGATACTTTTTCAGATTTCAGTGTTTGAGGGTTCTGGCCTAGATTAGGTGTACAACCCTGTAGGAGGAGGGTTTTTTAATTATGAAGTATGGACCTGGCCCCCGGGTTTTACCTACAATGGGTACCCCGTCTATCTAGGCCATGTCTTTCCTGGCATCCTCATACCTGGGGTCTTCCACCTGGTCCCGTCCAAAAGTCACCCTCCCAGGACTTACCAGCCCGAACTCCGAGAGCTCTACCTCTGTTCTTTCAGTCAGTCCTATGGGTGTGGGTTGAGAACTGTCTTCGGGACCTTCTGACGTCTCAGGGCTTTCTCCGTCTGGTGATTGAGGGTACGTCTACACAGCAGCTTTATTTTGGAATAACTGACGTTATTCCGAAATAACATAGTCTGCATCTACACTACAAGCCATTATTTTGAAATGTCGTTGAGCTGGAGTTCTTACTCCGACTCCTGTAACCCTCATTTCACGAGGAGTAAGGGAAGTCGAGGAAGAGTGTTCTTCCTTCAACTTCCTGCTGTATAGACAGCACCTAAAGCCGAGTTAAGCTATTTTGACTTAAGCTGCGCAATTGATGTAGCTGAAATTGCATAGCTTAATTAGACTTTAGCCCTGTTGTGTAGACGTACCTTCAGGGTCCTCTCTTTCCCGTGTCCTCTCCTATCACAGACCATGTTCGTCTGCCTATGCAGGTGGTCCTCTGTGCCTGCATC